>VYZW01003390.1:1389-30833 GCA_013401315.1 Balaeniceps rex | reverse complement strand
GACCCTGAGAATTGATTCTGGCAGAGAGGGACATGGCATAGGCCAGCATCTGCTTGCAGGTTCTGGGCTTAGAAAATGCAAAAGGAACAAGCAAGAGACAGGAAAAAGATGCACACTGGCTGCAGGATGTGCTATCAGGCTAAGCATGCTAATGCAATGGACAATTTAAGAAAATCTGTCTACTCAAAGTTATTACCACACATTTTCTTAAACAAACTTGATCCAGTTGGCTACTTTTCCCATGTGGCCTTAGCAATTTTGATGTGGTCCAGTAAATCTGGATTTATTGTAACACTGACTATAGCCTCCATTTCAGTCCTTCTTAATGTTTATCTCTTATATTAATTATTTTACAATCAGCTTAACCACACACATTTCTTGACTAATCTGATAGCAGGAATATACACACTCAATAAGGTGTTAATATACATACTGTAAAATACAGATCAAGAACCATGAGCAGGAATCAGTCTATTTCAGCCACTGCTTTGGCACTTGACTCATTTTTCCCCCTTTTTTTTCAGGTGAGAATCAAGTTCTGAGCCAATTCCTAAATTAAACAAAGGGTAGCCTGTGGCCTCATTCTGAAGATGTGTCTGGATGCTGGTCATAAGAAGCATGGTCCAGAAGAGGAGCTAGACTTGTGGTGGAGCCAGGAAACTTAACAATTTCAAACACATTCTACTGTGCAACTATCTAAGTGTTTGATATACTTAGCTCTGTGACTTATAGACCCCCTCATGATCTTCAGACACTTACTATAAATAAAACTTGGTATGGATAAGACATAACTTATGCATATGTTATAGGAAGATGTTTTATTGTACTTCACTTGTTTCTTGATTGGCACCTTTCTTAAACTGCGTGCTTGTGGCTGTCCACACACCAAACCACTGAACAGCTTCCAGCAGCTCTGCACTGAGTACCTTTTCTTTATTATCCTGCTCTGAGATGCAAAATAGTCAACAAATATAGCAGTATTACACCACAGCCTACAAGTAGAGAATATCACATAATTAATATGAACTTCTACATTTAATAAAATGTGCTGTGTATTATATGTATATATGATACGATACACATTTTTGTTTACAAACACACACACACACACGTAATGCTATATAATATAAATAATGCTATAAATATTCAAGGTCAAATTGGAATGTAAAGAATAATCAGGAAAACATTACTAAAAACACTTGTTTTCATCATATTTTTCTTACATTTGAGTTTGACTTTCTAGTAAATGTTCTTAATTCTATCTAGAATGACTGTACATGAAAAAAAATATCTGGCTGCCTGTCACATCATATTCCTTCTGCAAAATTAATTCCATAACTTAGGTAATTTCTTCCAGAATTTGTAGTAAGACATTTTGAAAGTCTGCAATATTTTAACTACTAATTTTATCTCAATTTCCAGCATTAAAGTAACAAATACTACCATAAAAAAAAGAGCATCTCATTTCAAGCTTTCACTAAACAAGATTTCTGGATGCAAGAGTAAAAGCTACATTTTAAAATATGTGAAGTCTTGAATATGAAACTGATGGCTTAGACTTGAAGCTAAAACAATGAGTCACAGTGAAGATTTGAAATTTCAAGAAGTGAACTTCTCTTCAAAAGAAGGTAGATGAAAGAAGAATCAGGAACTGTGAATTTCTTCTGGAGTGAACTGCTGTTGAAAAGAGTGCAATAAAAGTTATTTTTTGGTGCTAGTTAACAAGAAAGATTTTCCATATTCACCTCTGGTTTTCTCTCCATGAAAAATGAATGCTTGGTCCAGATCATACTGATATTAGTTGAAATATTTCTCAGTTGAATTTTGGTTTAGATCACAAAGTTAGCATAATACTTTGTGATAGATCCAAACAAAAACATATGAAACATCCAGCTTGTTAACTGACCTAAACATCTTTTGTTCGATTACGGACTAGTTTTTATAAATATTATTTATGTTACTTGTCATATATGTACATGTGTATATATATGAAGGAAAATATGTAACCCAACCTTAATAAACTCTTCTGAGCTGCGTTCTGGCGCTCTGAGAAACTTGCTAAGTTACCTTTTTCCCCACCCCAGCAGAGGAGTAAAGCACGACAAAAGCTGTAAAATCCTGGTAGATCAATAAGGCGGGTTTAAAATGTTACAGTGTCAATCATTAATCAGCCAGTTTAAGCATGGAACGTTATTCTTTTGAATCGTAAATGTTGTTAGCAAGTTAACCAAGACATTATTAGACTATTTATTTTCACCCATTCAGTTTAGGTCTCCCATGTGTTATTTCATAATCCCTTGGGTGTGAGAGGAATTTAAACCTAATTGTGGCTTATTTAGTTTGTTTATAGAGCTAACACTTTTCACTTCTGTGTCTCTACATTACCTGTTTAAGAAATTACTGTTCTGTGAAATTCAAATTAAAAAACCAAACAAGTTTAAAACAAATATCAAAATTATTACCTGCAATATGTTAAAACCTAAATCCATAATTAAAACCATACTTTTTCATGTACATATTTTTGGAAGTAAATTATTTTATTTTATAAAGCCAATTTTTGCTTTCATTCACACAACCTGTAAGCTTCATAAAGGTAACATATATGTAATAAATGTCAGGATATTTTCGTTTGGAATTTTGCTTTAAAATATGTATAATGAGAAATATATAAGTAGGCTTAGAAGTGTGTAGCCAGACTACGTCATGTAAGATATGAAGATGTTGACAAATTTTTTGGACAAATAATACACAAGTCCTACTTTTATTAATTGGCTTATAATTTTCAAAATTACAGTAGCTGCATTTTTGATCTTTTCACTTGCTGTTGCTTTGTTTCTAGAAAATATCCATTTAGAGGTAAGTATGTTTTCTTGAACATGTGAGCACCAGTATCACTACTTAGATATCTAATTACATGGCAATTAGTGCATATATACACATATATAATTGAACACTGATATCATGCATAATATTCTGCATTATATATGTATATGTATGGACTAATAATGCATTATATATGTATTTTATATGTATCTCCATGGTATGTGTATATGGTATATTTATGTGTGTATATATGGTATGAGCCTGAGAAGCTATATAGATGTGTGAATATAAATATATACATGTATATGTAGAAAAATACATAGCTGGGTGCTTAACTGCCCTTAAAATTAATTGCAGAAAACACTGTATGAGACTTTTAGTCTGGAAAATTTTCTTGGTGAAAAGCAGTCTCATTCATAACTCAACCTTTGTTGTTAACTTTTGCATGATTCTTTCTGAAAATAAGGTGTTTCCCCTCGGTGTAGATAAACAAGGGTAAGTATCAAAATGGGAGCTATTAGCTATTAGTAGTTGATGCTTCTCAGCAGTTACAGAAGCAGCCAATACTTTACTGCTTTGTTATATTCTAGTTATTTCTATTCAAAGTGAGGGAAAGTGCTGAGCAGCATAAAATGGCTCTAGAAGGCCTTTACCTGGGTGTAGAAGGTCCCTTTCCACATATAAGCAGAAGAAAGCTGCATACACGTACTGCTATCCTCAATCCCTCTTCCAAGAAAGTAGTTAAGAGCTGTACATCCATCTGGACCACAGCATAGAGCACAGGTGGAACTCTGGGGCTGGTGAGAGTTTCTGCAGAGACCTGCACAGGCTGCCCTGCTCCTGGTGAGATCCTGGGCACTGTGGGGCACTTTTGGAGGGACACAGGGATGGGGGTAAACAAGCTTTCAAAGCATCCACCCCGACATGTACTGTGCATGTATTGACATGACAATTTTCTCCTGAGCTTCTTGCAGATGTAGGTTAGAATCTGTCACTGTAAACAAGATGTGAAGGGAACATTTTTACTTTTGGAAGACTTCTGTTATTTCACCCATTGGGTTTAAAAATCCAGAGTTTGTTAAAATGTTGCTGCTTTGAACCACACAGATATCTTTCTTTGATGGCTTTTCAGATTTCCTTGCTTTTTAAAAACACTTTTCTTCTTAAGGCAAACAGCAGAGACAGCTTTATTTCAGCAAGACTTTTTGTAAGGGTGTGACAAGGTTCAGTCTGTCACCAACACGCAAAAAAGAAAGTGGGTTCTGAAGAAAGGCATTCTTATGTGTCCTTTTATATCTTCAGCCAGGAAAGTTCTAATTCAGACGGCAGTATTAATCTTTTCACTGATGTAGTCTAAGAAGTTTGCTAGTCTAACCAATAAGCCAAGCAGGCTGAAACCTTGTGGCAGCAAGGCCAGCTGGCGTGAAATGGTCTATGTCCATACAATTAAACTCTGTTAGCCTCCAAAACAGTGATGGCAGGCAAAATAATTATTGGGAACGGTCCCTTGCATGTGCTCATTCCTGAACCTTGCACAAAAGTTGTTTGGGAGAGTAATATTTGTTTAATTTAAGAGCCTGCCAGGACTCTTATATCAATAGATGATCAAGTCAGAGGACTCAAATCTGAGCTCTTGCATTAGTTAATTTGCTAGTACAGACATAGCTGCAGTGCTGCAAAGACAGAACATAATATTGCCTTTAAAACTAACCTACAAAATGATGAGTTCCACAAAACAATAATTTCAGTCACTAAAAAGCAGAGGTTGGTGATTGACTTGGAAGGAGGCAAACTGCTATGTTGGTTTTGGCTGGGGAAGTTGTGTACGAGTGTGTTTCAACACTTATCTTTTTAAATAACAAACTTTAAATTTTTCCTCTGTGAATGTTGATTGTTGAGTTCTTTACCTGAAACAGTGGACTGTCAATATTTAGCAGGTATTTTTAGCCAAGCACTCTAAAAACTTGCAAGTGCTATGCATGATTATTTTTAATCTATAATCTATATTCTGATCCCATTTTGCAGTGTCTTGGTTCTTTCATAATCATCCATTCCATTTTAGGAAACTATCTATCTAAAAAATGTTATAGAAAGCAGCACTACAGTACATATTTTTCCCGAGAGAGAGCTGAGTGTATTTTAACTTAATTAAGTCAACTGCATAGTTGTTTGCAAAATGTGGATTTGTTCCCAAAGTATGAATTTCAGAGGAAATGTCACCCTTCAAAGAAATCAGTTATCAGACTATGTTTTCTGTGGGTTTTTTTTATTAATACTCAGAATATCACAGTCATCCGAAAATTGTTCAAGCCCTGACTGAGCTGTTAAAAAGGCATTTTGCTATCGTTTATGAAAAGCATTTTGTGTATAAGAGGTCAGCTAGGATTTCTATAAGTGTTGCTAATGAAGCAAAACTGCTAACAATTGCACTTAGTTTTTTCTTTCAACTTCAAGAATGAGGACAGAATACAGATGAGTCAAAGTAACTCCAGAGTGTGTCTGACACAGTTCAGCCTTCAGTGGTCAGGAAAGTTTATCTTCACTTTTGTGGAGGTGATGCAAATCACCTTGACACTTGTGATGTGGAGAGAAGAGGAGAGGAGAGAATTTCCTGGGTAGCATTTGTCTGAGGAAGATTCACGCTTAGTCTGACAGAAGGTCCCACCAGCCCTGAGTACCACTTCCATCCAAAATCTTTCGATCCTGCTGGAGTGCCCAAGTGCTTTAGAGGAGGACTCAAACCCCTAATAAAATAAATAAAATAAACAAAAATAGATGTTTTCTTATTTTTTGCTTTCCAGTGATAGCTTAGTTTTGTTTTCCCCAGTTCATTTAGAGGCAAAAAAGTTTCTTCAGTAAAGCCACTGACCTGAATTCCAGTCATTTCTCCAGACAAGCTAAATATTAAAATTGGAGTTGTTCAGCAGTTGGTGGCCATTGGGCTGGATTTGTGTGGGATCCTCATCTGGTTCAGTCCTCCTTAGTGACAAGCTTTCTCAGTCAGGGGTTACCTTTTCCTACATCTTCCTTTGCACAATGATGATCATGAAGCTTAATTGCTAGGTGTAGGTCTAGATTATATACCAGAAGATGAAATCATCACTATAAAGACCAGAGTTATTTTATTTTATAGATTTTTTTATATATATTCAGGGGTATAAAACTTTTAATCCAATTGCTTCCCCCCTTGCCCAGTCCAATCTTTGGTTTGCTGGATATGAATTTGCTTTTGTTTCTTTGGATTGGAAACCAGCAGAGGACTTTTTGCTTTCAAATATGAAGTTGTAAGGTTTTTTTCTTTTATACTGGCAGAGACAATTTGTAGCTTTATTCTTTTTAAAATCCTTTTTAAGATGTGATTGAAATTTTGTATGGCAGCTAAAACAAAGGATGCATCCAGCTTTTCTGCATCATATACCTACCTGCTAATTTACGTGAACTAAAACTAAAAATTAATTTCACCTCTTACCTAGAAATGTTTCCAGACATAACAAATCCTAAATAATACTTTTTCCTTTTGGAATAAAACATTTATAAATCTCTGATCCATTTCCTTTTGAAATCTTATATGAAGTACCTGGCAAGAGCCTGTATGGTGACCTGGAATCTAGACTCCTGAAAGTCTTAAACCCTATTTCTGTAACTGGAAGCAAAAGTCTAAAGTTATAGAAACTGTAACTTGTACCCATGAATTATTAGCATGGTAAATTATGCTATTTGATACCATGTTGCATGGCAATCTACAGTGAATTATTGTGTGTTTATACTTTACCCCGTATTTTGTTTTCCCTGCCACCCTGTTACCATTTGCCCTGGGATTTCAGACCTCTTGTCTTACAGCTCTGCTGCAAATATTTGACCTCTCATTCTCTCATTTGTCTGTTTTCTCCCTCTGAGTCTTTTCCTCTTCTCATAGAAGTCAGCTGGGGAGACGTCAAGCCATTAAATGATAGCCTGCCATGGGCAGCTGCCCAAGCTGTGCTATGCAGCGCTACCCTCCTGCAGGTCGCATCCCGAAAGAGGATGCTGCCAGCATGGCAGGCTCCAGGCAGAGGGGGATTTCCTCCGTGTTACTAGAAAGGACAAGGGTCCTTCTGCAGCCAACTCTTACCAGGGAGGGACTAGTAAACAAGGCAGATGCCATAGCACCTTGCCTGGCTGGCTGGCATTAAAGGTTCAGTGTAAAATCTGCTCGTGACACTAGCTTTCAAAATTTGTTCTCCCCAGAAGAAAAAAATACAGCACTTCCAGGCTTTGCAGAATATCAAGAATCTTTCATTTCCACCATGCATTCACCTCTGTTGCATTGCAGGATGTTTTGACCTTTAAAAATAAGATTATGAAGACAATAGGCCAATAGCCTAGAGGACTTCTGCAATCCATATGTATATTCATTCTACTTTGGTTAATGAAACAGTTGGAATGAAGGTGAAGGTTCAGATAGTTTCTTACCAGCTTGGGACATTAGATCAATTTCAGGAAGAATATAATCTGCAGTAAATGACTCAAAAAAAGATACGATACTCTACAGCCATTTGAAATGGTATTTTCATTATTACAGCACATAGGTTAGGTCACAGATCAGGTAGCTATAACACAATCAAACAAAAATTCGAAGTAATACACATAGGGAAAAAAATCCCACAAAACAAGGCAAAAAAACCCCCCTCGAGAAACAAACAGAAATTAAAGATTTCTTTCTTTTGATAGCATTTGTTGTTTAACAGCATAACTTGAGCTGAACTAGTCTTTAAATAGTCAGGATCAATTTAGCCCTACAGTGGTTCTCTCTGACCCTTGCACTGCCTGGGTAGAACAAGACTGTCGTGGTTTAGCCCCAGTCGGCAACTAAGCACCACGCAGCCGCTCGCTCACCCTCCCCCTCCCCCTCCCCGGTGGGATGGGGGAGAGAATCGGAAATGCAAGAGTAAGAAAACCCACGGGTTGAGATAAGAACAGTTTAATAATTGAAATAAAATAATAATAATAACAATAACAATAACAATAATAATAATAATAACAACAACAATAATAATTGTAATGAAAAGGAGAACGAGAGAGACAAACAAAACCCAGGGAAAAGAAAACAAGTGATGCAACCGCTCACCACCCGCCGACCGACACCCAGCCAGTCCCCGAGCAGCGATCGCTGCCCCCCGGCTAACTCCCCTCGGTTTATATACTGAGCATGATGTCATATGGTATGGAATAGCCCTTTGGTCAGTTCAGGTCAGTTGTCCTGGCTGTGCCCCCTCCCAGTTTCTTGTGCACCTGGCAGAGCATGGGAAGCTGAAAAAGAAAGTCCTTGACTAGCCTAAGCACCACTTAGCAACAACCAAAACATCAGTGTGTTATCAGCATTCTTCTCCTACTAAATCCAAAACACAGCACTATGCCAGCTACTAGGAAGAAAATTAACTCTCTCCCAGCTGAAACCAGGACAAAGACACACATGATGGCTGCTGGCGAGAGCTCCGCTTGTACAAGCCCTTCGAGAACATCCTGCCACAGATAGTCCCCTAATTTAGCTAAACTGTTTGTATGGCCAAGGTTTTATAGATCTATTCCAGAGCCAAATTCTGGCACATTTTGTTTATATAATATTCTTAACACCTCCTTCCAGACTAGCTGTAATTCCCAAGACTAGAGAAAACCTCTTATCTTCCCCATTACAGTGACTCTGTGACTTGCCTTAAAATTAATGGGCCCTGTGCTCTTACCATTCTGGCTTTGCCTCCCTCAGTGAATAACTGGGGATCTATATTTCCTTTTGTTTCTATGAACTGATTCTCTTCAGTAAGACTTGTTTCCTCCAGTCAACACAGAGGCTTGGAGCACATGATAAGATTCATTGTCCTGACTGGTCCATTAGATGCCTGGCCTGTTATTATAAATTCTTATTAGGTGCCTAGGCCAGCCACCAGTGAAGGAAGAAGCCATTTGGGCTCTTTACTTTTAGTTTTTACCAGACAGTTATTCTTGACTGCTGGCATGTGGGAGCCACTTCTCTCATGCCCTGGATGAGACGGGGAATATCACCAGCTAAACCATTTATCTGAGTGAAACGAACCTCACTTCACTTATCTGAAGAGAGGAAGATAAATGTTGATGTGTCAGACATACTGTATTTTATTGCAACTTCATCACAGTGAAGGAAGTGAGCTCTTAGACACTCTAATACAGGTACCATCCTAGCAGTGTTTCCATGATCTCCAAAGATTTTCTAAGTCTATTTCTACACAGGCTTTTATGGGGAATTTAGTTGTTAAATTGGCTGCAAGCAGGCATATGCTTTCTTCACCAAATAAAATAGAGACATTAAAAGCTGCAAATAGAAAGTTATCTTGAAAATGAATGTTCTATTACAACATTCGGCAGAAATCTGCTTATAGCTCATGCCAACATCTCCATACAAGTAAGGCTTCAGAAAAATTGATTAAATATGTAGTTATTACATTATGATCGTTTAACAAAAAAGGTTGTTAAATATTTCTGCTAAATGCAAAGTTGTTCTACATAATAAAAAGAAGTGCAGGTACAGACCTTTTTTATGTAGCTAGGGGAAATCATTAAGATTAGAACTATGGAAGATTAGAAATCCATGGCAAATCCTGAATCTAAATGAAATGCATTTTATTATGTAGCTCTCAGTGCTTTATGAATGTGGCAACAGAAATTTGCATCGTGAACAAGTCTATAAGCAAATTATATGTTTCTACACTTATCTTTATTCATACTGCAAATTTCACTTGATTATCAAATCGGGGAATCTACAATAAAAATCATGAGGCGTAATTGATCCACTTCACTGATAATAAGCTGTCAAACAACTTAACTGTTGCATTTTGTTGCAACATATTTGACAAGTTCTAATAAATATAAAAAAGAAGTGGTCTTCTTACACAAAATGCATTTTCCAGTGTTTTGAACTCAGAAGTCATTAGCTTCAGGCAACAGATAAAAGTTGCTGAGTAAGCTTGGAAAGCAGATAATCATCATTTATCTAGGGCTTCACTCTATCATTAGATTACAGTCCGCATGAAAAATAGAAAGCATGAGGAAAAGGCATGTGACCACGATGCCTGAATGTTCATTGTTTTAATGCCAGCTGAGGGAATTCTGGGTGTTAGTAATCTGGAGGCACTTTTGGAGTTCCATTTGATCTGATCTCCTCTATCAATATAGGATTTTTTAAATAGTGGTTTCTAACTTCATGGCTGATTATATCTCAATTAGCCAGAAGAGGAGATCAAATGGACATGCAGCTACATACACAAATATTTTTAATTCTTTTCATCTGTGAACCTTACTCCAGGACTGAACAGGAGCCAGGGATGAGGAAAGTTAGGAAAATTAGTATCTTCAATTTTGCAGAAAACTAAGCATTTCACAGTCACGCTTCAAATTTCACATAAAAGAGAGAACAGAATTCCATATTGTGGGAGGGTAATTTTGCTGAAAGCAGTGTTCAGTGCTAAAATGTCAAAATGCCTTTTGGGGAACAGCCACCGTTCCACCAGGAGAAGAAAAACAGCCAGCATCTTCACTGAGCAGCTGTGGCCAAAATGGAAAACATTAATAATGGACTGAACTTATGAACACATGGATTATTGCATGAAGTTAATCACAAGTTACGGGTATTCTTACTCACAGTTCCAGCAGTTTACATGCAAGTTTTAACCTTCCCCCAAAAAAGTTCTTCCTGGACACTCTGAAAGCGTCAAACTAAAAATACAAATTAAGAAACAAGAGTCCCTAAAGGTTCAGAAAAGTCTTCAGAAAAACTCCATGAGTGTCCTGTGCGCTGGCGCTAGGGCAAAGGCAAAGTTTAACGACCAGGTTCTGCTGGTGCAGGCCTGAACACTGGACACAGCGCAGTCTTTGGCTGCACTCGTAGCCCAAACAGGCCATCCTGGATGGACTGGAGGAGCAGGTCCATAACTCTGAGTAACAGCCTACCGTCTAACTGAGTTGGACCAGCCTGCTGCTATATATGTTAAAGAAGCCTAAGGCTTATTCTTATTTATATGATGTACCAATTATCCTAAAGACTCAAAGATCACCTGGAGATCATTGGAGTTCATAACCCCAGTTCCCTCAGCACAAGTTACAGCTGGGAAAAGTGACATTAAATTTTTCCCAGCAGATTTTTCCCAGATCTGTTACATAAGGATGATACTTCCATTGCCAAGTGTGTGAAGTAACATGGTACTTTAAACTAGCAGAGCTGCAAAAAATTAACTGGAACGCAGCTAAGAACTGCAACAAACTGATTTTTCACTTTGGCTTTTGAGGCGCCAACCATAACAGGTGGAAAAAAGGGTAGCTATCCTTGAAAAAGTTTCATGTCTAAAACACAGCTTGCTCAGCCCGCTGGTTGGTGGTCCAGCCACTAAAATTGCTTATTGTCAGTACAAACTAAAAGGCATAAAGTGATGCAGAACACAGAGTTTGCTGCAGCATGTCACTTATTGAGTAAAGTTGCCCTTCCCAGACTGGTGGCCACAGCTCCAGGCATCCAATGGAGCGCATGTTAAAGTTATCTCTCAAGACTGAATATGCACAGACTTCCTGCAGAATAAGCAACCTATTCAGACTGCAGACTTACTGCACCATGTGTGCTTCATTAATTATTATTATTCATGTTTTAATTGTTATTATTTTACAGTGCCCAAGAGGAATGTAGGGTTTTTGTCATCTGTTAAAGACACAATTAGAAGAACTAGGCTCAAAGGAGCAGCAGAGGCAGATGGTATATTGGCAGTTAAATTTATAAAACTCTTCTCTCAAGTCTCACCAGCAAGCAAAAGAGCTTTTTGCTTTGTTTTTTTTTGTTTTTTTCCCCTTTTGCTTTCAGGAAAACAGTTTATTTCAAGATGAGTTTGCTGTAGTAGAGAGGGTAGAGAGGAACATGATTTGGTCTCTCAAGGGTTTTGTCATTCAGAAAAAAACCAAGAAACTAAAATTATTTTGACTGAGTCAGAAATAATTTATTCTTATGTTCTTGCCACAGAGAAAGCTTCACTAGTTTCTAAACCAAATAATATGTGCCATGTGTCTGGCTTCTCTCTTCTGTCTGTCACGTTTCTAGTTAACCTTGTTAACTGGGGTAGTGGAAAAACACTGGTGTAATGTAACACAGGCAGTGACCTGCCAGATGACCTATGCAGATCAGATGAAGAATATCAATTTCGGGGTTGATTGGGGGTGTGAATAGGACAACTACTGCTAATAAAAGCTAGGGTTTTTCACAATCACACCCCTCACAGCAAAGCAGTAGCCTTCTGAGGTGCTGGGAGCTGATCTGAACTGCAGGTGAGAGTGCAAGTGTTCACATACCAGAAAGAAAAAAAAGTTTACTGAAAGGGCAAATAGTAAGGCTGTCAGAGAGCTAGGATTACTTGTTTAAATGGCATTTTGGGTCAGGAAGCAGCTGGTCTTAAATAAGCAAATACTGCTTAGAAATGAGTATTGTGTTCTGTAAATATGGTGATATACAGGAGTTAAAGGATTTGAAGACCAAAAAGATATTGCAGAGTTTCCCAGTTTTCTGCTGATAAAATGTGCAACCTGTGAACATTTAGGTAACAATACATTGTGGTTCATGAGTATGATATGAATGAAAATTGTCCCAAAATTATATTTTTTATATGTAGGATACTTTGAATACACTTAAGCTCCTGGCTGTGGGCCAGATTCTGCCAGTTTATGTGTTAGAAAGTTTTGCAACACCCGCATTTCCCATGTGGAGTATTTGAAGGCTCTGCTAAGCTGCATACTGAAGTGCTTTTTTCAAGGACACATTATTTAGTTATGCTTGCATGGTCTCCTCCTCGTCTCTCTCTAGCACCTATACAGAGCAAATGCTTTATCCTGCACACTTTTACCCAAGCGCTGCATGGATGGGTGGAAGCGTGGCCTCTCTCGCTCTCCTTCTGCCTGCGCACTGTGGAGCGGGGCCAGGCACGCTCATGAGAATCTTTTCTTACTAGCCCCCAGTGAGTTCACTAGACCTGGTGGAAACACATGTGTTTCAGATATTTTGGAAGGGAAAAAAAAAAGAAAAGAAAAAAGAAAAGATTTATGAGTTCTGCCATACTTTCCAGTCACTTTATAGAACAACTGAAAGTTTTCAAATATTCCAAAATGTAAAAAGGAATAGCTTGGTTTAGAAAAATAAATCAGTTGTGGTTTTCCCAACCAACACATTGTTCCAGGCAATGGGAGGGATATGTGCTATACTAGAGAGGAGAAACTGTTACTAGTGATGAGTTTGTAAGTCCCCACAAAAGAATCCCCAACATTGTCAGTACATTACTCTGCTTTCTTCTTCAAAGAAGTCAAAAGTACAACTAGCTGTGCAGACACATAACTAAACAGTTCAACTTCTCAGTGAGTTTATGTAGAAACATGACCAGGAACCTGAGTCATTACAGGTCCATAGATCCTATAGCCTCTTTTGTGAATTCATCGGCATCATCTGAAAATCGGCATACATTTTGTCCGTATAATTTCTGTGCACAAGCTTTCTCTGTGTTGCCTCTCCGTTTGTTGTACCTATGTTACAGCTTAGCTTAAATAGCTCATGTTTTGCCCTGCTGTTTATATCTCTGCCAAGTGGTTCTCAGTCTTCCCTTTGCTGAAGGACCTTTCATTTTTTTCAGTGTCTTAAGGATAATTAAAGGAATTATTTAGGCAGTGTGTTAATAATACATGATAAAGTAAAAAACCCCCAACCAAACAAACCCAAATTCTATAAAAATTAGTATGCACAGTTTGATTCTGGCTTGTGTCAGGCACACAGCTCCAGGAGATCTCCCTCCCTGACTGGATGCTCTCCAGACGGTTGTGTTAGCATTACGTTTTATGGGATCTCATATACTGTAAATCTCTGGAGCCTGAGCACAGTGCTAGCACTGCTTCTAGCTCTGGGCTCTGAGGCACATTCCCCCCAAGTGCACAGCTCACATCTGACACCCTTCTGTGAAGTCAGGACCCTATAGCTCAGTGCCTAGACACAGAAATCCATGTGGGCTGCCCTGCTGTGGAAAGGAAAAGAATGCGTTACAGCATCAAAAGTCACATCCGTACACTGTAATTTCATAATAGCATGATATAAGTTGGAGATCACAAATGGTGCATAGAAAGATTTCTCAAATTACCACAGCTTGCAGGAAAATGTTTGACAGCTTGATTATAATACATGATTTATAATCTAGAGCAAACTTTGAGATGTAGAACCCCACCCTAAATATTAAAAAACCCAACCCAAATCCTTAGATTTTTAGCAATCTTAATTTAAAGACAGTGAGATCTGTTGCACAGATATGAATTTTCCCAATGAACAGAATCAGAGCATGAATGCAATAACAATTCTCAATTATTCCAGTTCAGTACAAGTTACTTTCCCTCTGTTGCCAGTAAAGAAAGGAGCACTGAATGGCTAAATATATTTGCACCCTGAAAAACATCAATACAGATCCACAAATCCTCCATGGGTCTGAAGCTTTTGCTCAGAGGCACTGTAGACAAGATCTTCCCTCATTGCGCAGAAAATAGAGGGAAACAGAGAATTTCTTCTTCCCAGGTCTTGAGAGACATCCAGGCTTGGCCCTGAGGCATGACTCCTCCACACAACAGACTTTTGCTTCCTGTGCACTGGGGTAGAGTTTGTGGAGATCTTCATCCTTACTGGTGTTACCAGGCACATTTCCAATGCCTGCATCTACGCTGAGAAACAAATCAGCACCAGGAAAAGATCCCTAGCTCAGAAGCCAAGAGGTACAGACAAGCTTGTGTGGGCTTTGCTGACAGCTAGACTCTTCTGTGTTAAATTGCCTTGCAATTAATTCTGAGTTTCCTTCTGGGATTTCCCTCTGGTCAGACTATTTTTTTGTGGGTTTTTTTTTTTTTTTAGTTCAAAGTTTCTGATGTAATGTAAGTCTATGTAGCAGTAATATTCCTATAGCGTGAAATTGAGGGGTGGTATTGCATGAGGTCCAGTGTGACATACATGCATCTAGGGGCAAACCCTGCTGGTTCATACAGAATCAAACTCTGCTTCTGTCTCTTGCTTATTCCATACTGGCTTTGGGGATCAGTCCCCAGGGTGAATTATTTCCAGGACCATAATCTGGAATTGTCTTTGAGAGGGCTAACCAGAGCAGCAAGGGAGCTAAGAACTAGCAAGGTGGATGATCAGAGCTCCTGTGTCCAGGCTCACTACCTGTTTTGGCAGAATAGTCATGTCCATTGTACTCATTAGCCTGCATAACAAACACACATAAACATAAAATCAGGCAAAATTTTAAGAGTTGATCATTGGTTTCACAGTTGAAACTAAAATGCTCACATGACTTCAGACTAAAATAAAAACTTCTTCAGAGATTACCTTTCTGTTAAAGCTTTGCCTATGTACAAAAGTGATTGTTTTTTCAGGATTCTGGCTGAAGCTCCTCTCGTCTAATTTTAGATGTACATATTTAACCTATTCTTCTAGACTTTATATATAATCAATGGGGAAAAATAGTCAATTTAGGAACAGTATTCATTTCTAGGTGAGACCTAGTGGAGGCACACTGCATATTGCTGCAAAGGATGGCATCAAACATTTGTTTATAATGAATCTCTTACAGTATTCTCTTTCCTGAATTCCATGAAATGAAAGGCTTTCATGGTATAACGTCATTAAAAGGTTATAGTTTAAATGAGTGTTAGTGTAAAACTAAAAAAAGTTTTCAGTCCTTTCCTAATTTGTAGCATTTCCCCAGAGATATTTCTGATAATGTTGCTGATCTGTACAGAATATTTAAATGCAAAGTACACACTAATCTTTTGCAAGAAGTGCTACACATACTAAGATTAAAAAAAAAAACCTCTGAAAAAACTCCTCCTGGATTAAAGATGAATGCTTTCTTTTCAATAAAATATAAGTCATTACAAAGGCAGAGGCTTATATCACGCTTGCGGCTAGTTCAAAAGATCATGTACTTTTTGTAGCACTTTCATGTAAACAACTTAAATTCTTACTCTTAGTGACTTGTATTAGTTTTGTGGTGATGCATCAGGACTTTTGTAAGAGAACAAAACATACACGATCATTCTTTTGGGGGTATTTACATATGTAAGTGTCTCCACACCTATCACACCCCAAAGGTCTTTGAACAAATCGGCAACAAGATGTGACAGCCTCAGATGCCTCAAAGATATGCATCATGTAAAACGTCTCTGGAGGAGGAAAGGGAGACCTTACTGGTGCCACCTCTGGAGGGGAGTCTCTAATCTGACACCTGAGGGTCCATGTGTGAGGGAGGGGTTGGGAATACCTTGATTGGCACTTGAAACATACAAGACACCAGAGAATACAGATGAGAGATACAAACCTGCATGATGCCAGATTTCCTTAATTCTGATTAGGTTTATAAAGGCCAGGGATTTACAGCAAGGAGGTAATAAAAGAAGGACCAAATTCTTCACCTGGTTAATAGTAAATAAACACTGAACTGCTGTGAGTGTCAGCTCTGCACCTGAGTGCTCCAATAAATTTTTGGCTTCTGTAAGATTAGGGAGATGAGGAGTTCACAGGTGTGAAGTGCATTACCAATGTTGCTTTAGTGCCAGCGATAAGTTACCTCAGTCTTTATTCTGTCTCATTTGCAACTAAAATGGGAATATAACAGTGACTGATCACCTAGCTGTGCTGCTTATGCACCCCTTTTCAGTCAAAATGTGCTGAGTTACTCAGGATTTACTTTTTAAACTGCCTAAATTAAACTAGCTCCCCCAACCGCAGGGAACCCTAACATATTTCACTCAAAATAAGATTAGACATTTTAAATAGCACATCCAAGCAATCCAACTTGTTTCACCTGAACTGTGCAAAGGAGCGTTATCAACAAACTGGCAAGAGAGTGTGTCCAACAGCTGGGGAACAGCTGGCAAGTGGTGTCCCTCTCAGTGGAAACAGCTGTTTGCAGAACACACCGATCTGCACCCGTGTTTCACTTACCCTTACGTCCTAGGGAAGTGGTACGGGGTTGTGTACACCGAAATGTTAGCTACCTCAGAACTAGGCAACTAGTCATCTCCTTCGGGTACCTTGAGAGGTGAAACTTCTGGGACGTAATGGTAATAGAAGCAGATGGTATGAATTAATTTACTAATTGAGGTGTGAATGAATAAACTAGATTTATGCCTGTCTTTTGGGTGCTATGCACTAACCAGCCAATTCAGATGAGGTAGCTAACTTTTAGAATACTAAATTAGGAAAGATAAATCTCACTCTTCAGATATATTAATTCCATTATTTGTATCTGTATATGTGGAAATACCCATAGATATATAATTATGGAAGATGATTTCTCTGAAGAGCTTTGGCTTACAAAAGATCCCAAAGATATCAGAAAGAAAGGCTGTGTTTATATCATCTCTCAGCCAATCCAGCAAGAATTAAGGAGGTATTGGAGTTAAAGGTAATCTCTCACTATTCTTGGACCTGAACAGATAATGGACGTGTAATTTCTCGGAGTCTTTAAAATTGGAGTCTTTGTTCCAGAGAGAGTCTTTAAAATTATCAGATCACATGTTTTTTAATCTCTATATCCCGCAATGACATTTTAAAATATAAGTGAAGAATTGTATAGTATGTTATTCCTATATTAAAGTCTATATTTCAATATGTGTACATTCATTCAGTGTGATTGGATCATACATTGTAACTTTTTAGAATAAAATAACAAAAAAGTTACTATGTAGAGTTTTGTAAAAAGGCTATTAATGGTTGCACATTCACCTTTGCACCTAATAGGGAAATTACTATAACAGCAAAAAAAAATTGTTTCAAATAAGAAACCAAAAAAGAGTCAATGAGTGAGTTCATAGTACTTCTTGAGTTTTCAAAAGTACTTATGAAGCAAAGATGCAGTTTATTTGTATTTTAGAAGTAACAAAAAGGATTTTCAGAAAATAGTTTTGTAATGTTGCAACAAAAAGATTTATTCAAACCTGGGATTAAAATAAGTGTAATTTTGAGCATAAGGAGGGAAACAATCTTGCCTCTCTGTGCAACATTTTGTCCAGGTCTAATGCTCAGTCCTGAAGAACATTAATATACAATGAGAATTCAAAGGATGCTCACATTATTTAAATTCAGAGTAGCTTAGTTCTTGCATTTGTAGAAAAGGAGGCTGAAAGGTGACATATCTGCTGTTGGAGGGTTTTTCAAGTCTGGTGATAAAAACATAACAAAATACAGTTACTGGAAGTTGAAGGTACAAAAAATTCAACTTGAAATAAGGTGATGTCTCCTAGCAGCATAGGAGTAGCAATGCAACTAAACACCAAACATCTTATTGAGGGAGATGGTGCAGTCACCGATAGGGACTTTAGAATCATGTTTGATGTAATTTGAAGACAATTTATTTAACTGCAAATTTTTATGTTCTGTGTGGTTGTGTTTGCATGCGTATATCCAGGGCAGAACAGGGAGGGAAGAAAGGGAAGGTTGTTGGGATAGTCCCTTTGCTTTTAAAATCTGTGAGTTTCATCCCCTACCTTCATGGGCATTAATGAAGACCAGGGCATCTGTATAGCTCTCAACATGTGAAATAACACTTTGCTTAAAGTTAGCAATTACAATTCAATCTCATTGTCTAAAGCTTAACAATTATTTCCTTCTCCATCTCTAGATGCAGAGACACCTACATAAATCTGTTGAAAAGTGGTGTTTTTTTTTCCCTCTGGAGAATGAAGTATTAGCTATTGTCAAACATGAGATAATTAACAGCATAGACCCATGTGTTGAGAGGTCACAGAGAATTTTAGTTTTCAGATGTCTGACTAGTGTTAAATGATTACTGATCACCTGACTTAGGGTTGTGAAGGCTAAAAATTTTTTTGATGGCTTTGTTCATATCCTAGATCTTGGTGAGGTGGTCTGGGTACACTTCACCTGTCCCTCACATCTCCATTGCCTGCCTCTTAAGACTTCAGGCAAACACTGATCTCATCTCTGCCATTGATGTGCAGTTGAGTCCACTGAGTAATAAAATGACTTTGTGAACTTGTTTGGACATAATACAAGTTTTCTGGATGAAACTGAATGATTTGTGGTGTTCAGTAGGTCTGACTACAATAATTCTTAAACTCTAGGCAAACTAAAAGCAAGGCATAAGGAAGTAACAGCTGGCTGCCCCCAAATTGTTGTTCAAGACGAAAATTTTAAAAGTCCAGACCTTCTCTTGTCATGAACAAGTAATGTTTCCTGACCACCTACTGTACCTTGTTATTTCCGTACGAGGCTTTTGCAGAGCTGCTGGAAAGGAGTGATAGTAATGCAGCTTCTGCAGCACCTCATTTGGAAGATCTTTTCTGGAAAAAAAATAATTTTTAAGGGAAAAAAAGATCTTATGGACATTCTATTTAAAAATTACCAGCATTAAGGGGGGGTTGCCTCTGAATATCTGGGAGCTATGAGAGACAGAATGTTGGACTAGATGAGTCATTAGTTGGATCTGGGCAAGCGATATGTAAAGTCCTCTCCCGCATACAAAGACTAACATCATGCCTCGATTCTCAAAAGAGAGTGGTAGTAACTCAGATAGTAACTCCTCAGCTGTGATTCCTGAAGTGGTTAGTCTCTTCCCTGATGAGATTTGACAAGAAATTAATGGACTGACTGAATGGATTCTGCTAGGTCTGTAGCATTCATCATTCCTGTTCCTCAGTGTTTTTTTTCTTTTCTCCTCTTAAAAGTCTCTGTGTTAATTCCCTGTCTGACACATGGGAGTAGGCAGGTCTATTTTCAGGCAGGTGTCAGATCATATGATGAAAGATGTTGGAAAGGACAGTGACAGGCTGTATGAAAGAGGCAAGCCATCATCTTGAAAAATCAATACTTATCTTTATCCTTTCATAGTACCACAGATCAGTATTACAGGGAAAAAGGGAGCTGCAAATTGACAGTACAATCTGCTGTATGCGATTACATGCATGGGGAAAAGATCTCTGGAGATGAGGAAACCAGCATCAGCTCTTCTACTGAACCCAGTGTCTGAGTTTATTATTGAAAGCATTCCTTCTGCACTCACCAAGGTTAAGATTTCACCATAACACCCAAGGCCATGCTGGCTGACCTGGTGCTGTTCTAGGAAGTATTATGTTCTTACTGCATTTCTCTCCTGAGATGGGTAATAAGTTCACATCCTGAAGGAGCACCTAAACCTTTCTGCTTCTAACCTTTTGTCAGAGCTACCTATGGCATGGGTGAGAATGTGAGGGGTTTAGCCTAATGAAGCACCTTCTGCAGGCTCCCAGGTCCATGTTGTCTCTTTAATCCATCACGGTGGGATGAATGCATTAGCCATTTAGCACAAGACAGCCTCTGCAAGGCTGGAGTAAAGGGAAACTTAACCACACCATGACCATTCCTGCGTGGCCTCAGATGGCTACTTAAACACAAAGGGGGAGGTTTCCGTGTGTTTTGGAGAAATTAATGCTGCAGCACTTTTAAATTTATATGCTGGGTGACCTCTCAGATCAATAAATTTATGTATAAATGAGACAGGGTTTACCAATGAGCTAGTCCCTCTTGCCTGTTAAATCTATATGAATGCCAATTACAAAATATGTTGGCCACAACATACAACCACATATGTGTCAGCAGAAAAAAAAAATGCCCCTTTTTTTGTGAGGCATATAGCAGAACCTCCTGTCTGGTGAAAACAATACATTTAAAGGACTGTGAAAAGGTTACAGCTTAAACTTTTGTTTCAATGCCAGACCACTGAGAAGTGAAATAAGTTTCTACACTCACTGATGAAGAAATGTGAAGAAATACGAGTGGTTATTGTCAGTGACTTCAGTAATTGGCCCATTTTTGAACACAGAAGCCTCCTCCGACATAGGAAGTAGTTCATAACAAATTATTGCTTAGTGCAGCTGAATTTTGACAAAGATTTGGCAACATAATGGCGAATTTATTTATTTATGTATCTATTTCATTGCTGCTTACATGGAGAGGTATGCATTAATCTTAACCATTCTGAAGTCAAAATGAGTTATGCCATCATTTTAAAGGTCTAAAGTTTCATTCTGTGTTATTAATTAACAATATATTTTAATAGCAGTACTTTAACTAATATTATTAGCTAGCAATAAGTACTTTAGTCTTTAGAAATAATGTGTTTGCAAATTTAATTTGGCTAGTAACTTTCAGTTCACTGCATGATGCCTCCAATCTTTGTTATTAATTATTCATGAACAATAATATGAACACGTATTTTTTAGATTTAACAGTACTTGAAAACTGTAAAAGTAACATAAAAGTTCATTTTAGCAATACATCTCACATGTTGTCATGTTCTTTATCTATGATGCATATTACTGCTACAGCTCCCACTGAGATGAATTTGTGCTTTAGCTAGTATTACATTGGCTCACTCTGCTAGCTCTGGAAGTCCCCATATTAAGGCTAAAGGATGATCAGTATAATGTCTTTTTACACTCAATCCTCATAACTACATATGAAGCAACTAAAAGGATTTACGGCTGTGTGTGTATGTAACAGACTGCAGCTATAATTTGTCCCTAGTCTTCTCTATGCCTTTTTTTTTCCCCCTCCTTTTGCATATAGATAAATGATACTGGCATTTCTTTGGTGAAAAAAATGTTATTTCTGGTTGTCCCAGGCATGTGGCCTATAACCATGTTTAATAATATACAAAGCTTAACGATTTAATGGATTCATTGTTCCCTGTTCATTTCAGAACCAATTCTATGTGTTCCCAAAAGTAATAGTGTCACCATTAATTCATCTCAGAATGGGTCTGGCTGCTGATGCTTGAATAGGCTAAAATTTTTTGAGCATGGATGGATTTCAATCTGTCCCATATTGAAAGCTGAGAATTAATAGCAGACTTCCATGCATCTTTACAGGGACATAATATAGATAAGTATCAATGTCTTTCACACAGATGCCTTTCATGCAGACTGACATTATTTCTCTATCAACTTAATTAAGCATTTCAAAGTAAACAAAACAAGACAAACAAAGTAATTTTAATTTAATTGAACCCAGAACTCATCATAAGAAAACTGTAAGACATACAGAAGTCTTCTGAAATAGTCATATCCAATTAATTGAACTGTATATAGACAGGAAGGGGTCAGTCATAAAAATTAGGTAGGTAATGTGAGTTACGTTCTTGTAATAAGAGGTCAGAAGACAACATTTACTTTGTCCTGGTAATTGATTATCACTGCTCTCCCCAACTTCCTCACTAAGTTGGAAATACCTTGTACTGAGAATCTTACTAGGTCTTAGCACTCAAGGACAGAGAGACTGTTCTAGAAGAGCTGTTACATTGTATGATCCAAAAGATTTCTCATACCAAAAATCAGAAAGACAATCTACTGGGGGGAAGAAAAATCAAAACCCAAACCCCAAAAGAAACAACCCAGTACAGGTGTTTAAAGACATCGCCAGTACATAGACATAAACACACATATATATAAACATAGACATTATAAACAGTGAAACCACTTAAATTGTCAAGTTAAATGAGAAAAATGAGAGTTAATTGGATTCTCTTCAACAGTTCAGAGCTCCCACAGTTGGCTTTATGAACCTCAGGCAGGGGAGGGAGCAAAGAAACACTGAGCAAGTCTCATTAACCATTTAAACAGGAGCTGGTGTGAGAGTGCTGTTCATTGCACAGAATTATACATGTTTCACACTTCTTTCTCCCCCTTTATATCCTTGTTTCCTTACCTTCCTTATGAAGCGGAGAAGTGACCCATGTGTGGAAGAGCTCTATTCTGCAGTGCCAAGAACAGTGGAGCTTTGGTCCATAACTGCTCCTGTAGTAGAAATAATAGATCATGATAATGGTCCTTGGCTCTCTACACTGCAGACCAACTGATTTATACCTGCTACATGTCTCCTTTTACTGTGAGCAATGCCTGAGTTAAAAGGCATGAGGTGCAGGTCCTGGAGACAGTGAGGATGGACTGCTTCTCACTGCAGTAAGAAGGTCCTGATGGCCCTGACTGGCTTCACCAGGGACCTCCCCCACTCCCTTGCCTATGGCCCAGGAGCCCTATTTCAGCTCAGGCTGGGCCCCCATTCCCTACCTGGGCTGTGCTGCCGCTGCCTCCGGACCGATGCCTGCCTTCCACTGTTCCTGACTTGTTGGATGGACTTCTTAGATGGATGTTGGACTTCACTTGACACTCTGAATTTGTCTGAAGGTCACCGGACTGCTGACACAACCTGTTATTGTCAGCAGCCCTGCCCTGCTTGCCTTGCTCAGGTCCTGTTGGGCTGGGCCCCTCCCTGTGAGGGCTCTGCCCTGCTGCTGGTTGGGTCACTGTGGCTTCTGACTCATCCCCTTCATGGAGCAGCCCCGCTCCTGGAGTCTCTCAGGAATCCAGAGATGTGGGATGTGGCTCCCCCACAGCTGACAGGGCTCTCGTTAGTGACCCAGTACCATTGTCATTGAATGTCAGCAAAAGGTCCTTTGCATACCTGTCTACTGAATGCAGAAAAAATGGATGATAGTAATAGTGGTCTAGCTTTGAAACACCGCATCGAGTTGTTTCCAGTTTATTCATGGTAAAAGAACAAAAACTAGATAGTCCCTAAAACTCTGACATCTTTCGTATAAAAGCAACAGAACAGAGGTAGGAAGAGGTCTTCCCTAATTCATGTCAGATAATAGAGTTGGACCTGCTTAGAGAAAAACGCATGGGCCACCCAACTGCAGGGTCTAAAGAGAGACTGGTATCATTCTCTCTCACAAGAGACACCTGTCTAGACTGGGAGACTAGCTGATCTGGTTGCAGCTGTCCTAATTAAAATTGCCTTCTGTGACCAAAGGAGAGAGAATGTCCTGTCTTGAAGGAAATTCAGTCCCCCAAAGTGGGCTCACCATCTAACACTGCCTGTGACCGGGTATGGGGCCTGACTTCCTCCAGGTGACTTCTGATTGCTTCACTCAGTGCCAAAGTCAGTCAGAGTGATCATGGCCAGATGCATTCACTAAACTTCAATAGGTTGTGTCTGCTTTTAAACTGAGAAGGATTGATACTCTAATGAACAAGAATAAGTCTCATCACTTCTGTAGCAACATGTCACTTTTCCTCAACCCTTCTCTTTAGACTGTAACCTAAATAAAGTCTGACCCACCATATACTCACTCATGTATAAATGACTTTGAAATTCTCTACCAATAGACTGCTGAATTAAGGCCCTGCTTCAGTAAATAATTCAACTCATTGCCACTGATATGTACCTTTTTTGTTATTATTTTCAGAGAAATTAGTATAACATTTTTCCCAATCTATTCTTTTAAGAAGAACATATGCTGTTCAATAGTTGGCTTGGAAATGGAAAGATGTCTATTATTAATGCACAATATGTGCTACCACTACAAACTACTGATTAATGTTAAAAAATTCCTAAGGATTCATTAAAATTCATTAGAACCATGTGTCCATGGACTTAAATGTAAACCTAAAGGGCAGCATGACACCCTAGCCATTTGAGAAATGATCACCTAGAGAAAGACCAGAAAGACAAAGGCTTTCCTTCATTACTGAAGGGCCATGAAAATTCTACCTACTTCTTGATGTTTCCACAGAATTTCTCTGGGGCACTTCTGGATGAAAAACACTACATAAGATTGAAATATAGATACTGTAGGTGAAGGAGCCTAAATCTATTTTTGTTCTTGGCTCTAAAATTAATTCAAACTCTTAAAATGTTTCCATCTCAATTTCTATGTTGTTTTCCACCTTAATGTGACCTTGGCTTTCCATATAAAGATTACAAAAATATATTCAATTTCAGCTATATATTTATTAATTCATGCAGTCTTTTAAAGGAGAACCTGTATAGGAACAAGATTATTGTAGATTTTATCTGCATCTTCCCTTTGCTTTATATAAAAACATAATTTCAAATAATAATATTTAGATGTGTTTAGAAGAATAAATGAAAACAACCATCTATTCTCAGTCATTTGAAACTGAATGAGGTTTTTTTCAGCTACTAGGCATCATGCATAGTATCGAGCAATATACTTGGTTTCCCAAGCCAGGAGCAGAATGTCAGAGGACAGTATTCTCAAGAGCCTCACCGTCAGGAAAGTGGTTCCTTCATGTAGTTAGAACAAAGGCAATTTGGATATTCCCAACTAATCTGCAGATTCCATTCTCAACAGTCTTAAATTTTAGTCTCTGTCAAACAAAATTCCTGTTTTAAATCTAATCCCAGAGGATCTGGAGTTTTTTAATTTATTATGCTTGTTTTACCCAAAGCTGAAATCCCATGAAAAATATCAGTCAGAGAGGGAGATGGCAGAAATCCAGACCTAAGTTCTTGCTATGAGAAGAACTCATTGTGGCCCCATCCTCTAACTGCAGCTCTGATTCCTTTCCACTCTAAACTTTGAACAACCCTCGCTTAAGGATTAGTTAAATCTGATTTTGAATGCTGCTTCTTTTGATCAAAAATAATTTGAAATCACTGCATTTTCTGAACACACAACTTTCTCCCTAACTTCTTCAGAACTCTTAGTCTTTAAAATCTCTATAAAATAAATAATTTTCAGACTGATTTATCCATTAAACAAAATTCTGTACTTGCATGCTATGTGATTATATAGTTTGTACAGTCTGTATACAATAAATCATTACATCTACCAGATACTGTGTGCACTGTTCTTACAAAGTACTGCACAAAATGGCTTTGAAAATGCATGTCTGTGAAAGAATTTAACATGAAAACTATCAAAGACAGTTAAACAATTTGTACAGAAGTCCAAAGTTGTTGGGTTTCTTTTTTTCTTTTCCCCAAGGATTGAATATCAGAACCTCTTGGCTTCTCCATCCAGCCTGAGATGTCAACACAGCAAATTGTGTCTCACAGGCTTCTCCCCAAGGTGGCTGGAATCTGATACTCTTACCATAGGTATCTAAGCCACATTAGATACTGCAGGTCTCTTACCTGGCCTCCACCTGCAGAAGAGTAAGGGTATCTCCTAATCCCATCACATCTGTTGGTCCTATGTGAATGTCTGACACCCTGAAGATCTGAAATATCATTGAAAGTTTACATGATTGGACAACTTAATTGTTCCTGGAGTGGGGTGAGGGGGGAAGGACAGCCCATTGTTTTCACTGAAGTCTGGGTCAGTGCCTTGGTTTATTAAAAACCATTGGTCTAGCTTGGAGAAAAGGAGTCTGAGGGGTGATCTCATTGCACTCTACAGCTTCCTGAGGATGGGAAGTGGAGAGGGAGGTGCTGATCTCTTCTCCCTGGGATCCAGTGATAGGATGCATGAGAATGGTTTAAAGCTGCGCCAGGGGAGGTTTAGACTGGACATTAGGAAGCATTTCTTTACCGAGAGGGTAGTCAAACACTGGAACAGGGTTCCTAAAGAGGTGGTCGATGACCCCAAGCCTGTCAGTGTTTAAGAGGCATTTGGACAATGCCCTTAATAACATGCTTTAACTTTTGGTCAGCCCTGAAGTCATCAGGCAGTTGGACTAGATGATCATTGTAGGTCCCTTCCAACTGAAATATTCTGTTCTGTTTTATTCTGTTCTGTTCTGTTCTATTCTATTCCATTGTAATTCTATTCTGTTGTAATTCTATTCTATTCTAAAAAGCGGATTCATTTTTTAATGAAGAATTTTTAAAAAGTATTTACAGTTATATTTTTTCCATGTTTTTGATTTGAATTAGTGTATAATTCTATTACACATTTGTGGCACCATCTCCTAATAGCTTCATTTGGAGACTATGACCAGGACTAGCTCATACTCATAATAGTCATGCTACTCTAAAGGAGGAGCACAGATTGTGCCATGAGGACATGGAGGTTCAAAACTATATATCTGTGGTGGATGCAGATGACATCTCTTTTCTCCAAACTATCCTGTTGGCGTCTGCCTTCACTCATCTCCAACCTGCAGTAACCTCGGACTTGTGAGATCTGAAAGAGGTCCGACAAGATTTTGTTGTGTTGTGATCTATAGCAGGCTTTGTTCTGTGAGTCACAGCCATGCTGTTTTCCACAGCACAGACCCTGCCCCAAGCTGTGGGACAGATTGCTCTGGGGCAGCTCCATGGGGGGCTTTCAAGGAGGCAGGTGGGTCATTTCCAATGGGACTGTCACTAGTCTCCTCTGCTACTGCCCTCCATATCTATCAATTGTGGCATTAACTGGAGTCTTCCCCGAGGTTTGAAAACGTGTGAATGTGTTGCTCTTTTCAAGAGGAAAATGCACCTTTGGTGAGGGTTCACCATTTCTGAGGGCATGAGTTTGATGGAAGTTGCCTGCTCCCTCCCTCCCTTTCTAGTCAAATCTCACTCAGGATTATTGCTGTTCCCTAAAACCTGTGCTGAACAGGCTTCTCACCTCATTGACAAAAGATTTAGTGACAGGAACTGAGTTAGGGTCTTAAAGAGAGAAACAGAGACAGGAGAACTAGGCAGACCAGCCATCAAAGTAACTTACTGATGTAACAGATTTAGCAGTATACATTTTAATACCATGTGGCCTTTGCTTTTGTTCTGCGAAATCCATTAATTGGCTTCCTTTGATGGCAAAATAGCATGGGTTTGCGCTGATATTTTTGAGGGAAAATGCAAACAAGCTATCTCTTGTATCTCCTATGAAAAACAGCTTCATGTTCTTGTAACAAGCACTTAGGGATGTGTAATATTATTTGTATAGTAGTCCTCATATGTATAGCATTAATTAGATATGTAAAATATGATTAATATGCAAAATATTAGGTATGGAAACCTTGCTTTTATTGTAGTAAGTGCCCATAAGGAGATACAGGTGAGTAATGAGCTATAACGAAAAAAATAAACCAAAATACTATTAGTGTGTGATTTCTAATACAGTTAGTGAGTTATATTTCTAAACCAGAAAGGTAGCCTTTCTCTTGCTGTTGTTCCCCCCACCCTGTAGTTCATTTAATATTGGGAGATAAATTGTGAGATCTGTAGGTAACACCAAATACATGGAAAATAAAGAGACAGTAAAATAAATCACAACATCCAAGTCCTTCAAGATTTGTGAGTTATCAAGTCACATGTATTTTCAGGGCTTGTTTTTTTTTTCCAGCAACAGTGCTGTACATTAACTGTGCATTCTGCCTTTTAAATGCAATTACGAAGACATGAAAAATGATGGAATTCAGTAAAAAGATAAAATACCATCTCTTCAGATCACTTTGGCACAAATCTAAGGTTCTTGTCATTCAAGAAAAAAAAATGTGTTAATGTCAGAATGAAGAGAAAACCCTCAGAATTTTAATAAAGAATAGCTGTAAAACTGTTCCATGAATCTAAAACATGGCATTCTTTTGTCTTTGTAAAATGGTTCCTAGTCTTGTTTAAATATGGTCCTGTTTAAATATGGTCCAATTTTTCCCTTGTCTTCTTTTCTCGTTAACCAATCAACCAACCTACCTGTTAGATTATTTGTTTATTTGTTTTATTGTGAAGTTGTAGCCTTAATTTCTGAAAGAACTGCAGAGTCAGAGGGGTAAAAAGTGAGCAGAGTCATAACAGCTGCTTTCTGCCTAAAGATATGCAAGATTCTTTGGGGGTATTCTTACTAGCAGTGCAAGGCAAAATTTTGCTCAGTTCTTTGGAATATAAAAATGTGAAATTTAGTATCATAAGGAATTTCCTACTAAAAATTAAAAAAAAAACACTGTAAATTATATCCTCTCTTCTTTCACTAGAATTAATGAAATATGAATTTTTGTGTTTATATGGATGGCACTGTGAAAATTGAATTAGTAACTTCATAAATTAGCATTATTTTTAGGATAGTTTTCTTTGTATTCACAATGGAACCTCAGTACATAACCTGTACAGTTACAGAGCAACACTAAAAAAGTAATGTAGTCTCGAGAGTTTTCACGGAGGGATTAGCCTAGATTTACTGTAGCTGAGAGCCCAGTTTGCCACATAGTTTGCAGAATTAATTTTCTTTGTCAGCTGTAAAGTATTCTGCTGTTCAAGACTGTCTGTGTGGTTTATAATGAACAACTTCTAACAAATGTTTCCATGTTTCAGTATATGATATGTAATAAATATCCAAGATCACTCAACCAGTGCACATAATTTTAGATCCTTTAATCCCATTACATCTTTTACTAGTCTCTCTCTTGAGCAAAAAAGATATTTTGGCACTCAAGTATTCTGATTTTCATTTTAGTGAGACTTTAACAGATATTTTTCTNNNNTGAGACTTTAACAGATATTTTTCTAAACTGAAGTAAGGAATAATAAGGTTTTTATATTATTGTTTAAAACCTCTCTGGATTTATAAAATATGATGTCATAGGATTACTTCTCTTTTAAAAACAATATTTGTATTAGTTTTCCTCCTCAGTAGATAATCACACTGATGATCCCAAATGATAGGAAGGCAATACAGGAAAATCCTCCTTCTTTTCCAAGATGAGATGGGTTGGTGTTTGCTTTGCTGGAATGTTGGAAGGTCCCTATCTGCAGAAATAAGTAGTTACGCCTTGAACACAAGGTAGGATATGAGCACCTCTGTTAATTTATATCAGATGTGATCTCCTTTCTA
>VYZW01003387.1:35837-91751 GCA_013401315.1 Balaeniceps rex | reverse complement strand
TTCTTGAAGGATTCCACCTAAGTGATTCAGCCAAGACTAACAAGCCTGTGGCATAAGGAAGGCTGGAGTTTCTGATTCCCAGCCCCTCATGTCTATTTTTAGCTCTGAAATCAGATAAACAATAAAAATCAAAACCAACCAGGCAAATACCGAACCTGCTGAAAAATAGCAGTTGTGTACTTTTGGCTTTCTTCCACAGGTAGCTAGCTTTAAGTTATAACAACAACAATAAAAAAAATAAAATTAAAAGACACAGAGAGAATAAATGAGTGATTAACTGTTTTTACAGGCTTGCCATCTGGGCGGTTAGGAAAACTTTACATTTTCACATCACGCTCCCACGGAGTGACCATCCGCCCAAAGGCAGGTGCTGGGATTTCTTTTCAGATGGCTCTTATCCCTTGATGTACCTACACTAGTTTTCATGAAGCAGTAAGGGTACCAGCCTGCTCATTCTTTTCTAAGTTTATTTTCAGCAGCATGATGAAAAATTTTGAGTCCCAGTAAATTACAGTAAAGACAAACCAAAAAAATTTGAGATTCATCAAGCTGAAGGCTTGACATTTTTGTTCTGAATTTTAGACGGCAACTGACTACCCTTAGCAGATGTTGCCCTCGGTAATAAGACCGTCTTTGGGTAACCAAGAACTAGCTTTCAGTAGTTCAAAAGTAAGAGAAACAGAGAAAAATTACATTTTTATTGTCAAACTTGCACAAGCAGTACAGGAAAGCATATTCCTGAGCAAGATTGGCCCAAAGCAATGATAAAACAATGATAAAATGAGTAAACAAATATTTGCAAAATTTCAAGGGAAAATATACTTTTTCATACATATCTAATAAGGTTAGTCTATTTTAGCATGTATCCTGTGAAAAAAATATTTGATCACATTGTCAAAAAATGTGTCATAATACAAATGTATCAAGAAGCTTAATTTTGGCATTCTTTAATTTTTGAATGTTTGATTATTCTAGGGTTTTGAGCATGAGAGAGTGAATCTTTTGATCTTATTTATAGTTTAGCAGTGCCCAAAGTGCATTGGAGGTCATAAAAACACAGCAGGATGCAAACATTTATTTTAAGCTATCTTGCTTTTAAGACTTTACAGAGCACCCAGAAATGGCTAGTTGCCTTTTTTCATTGCAGAATAATAGTAGCATCTGTAGAGAGGTTGGAACAGAGCTATAATGAAACACCTTGAAACTGGACAACAGCATGGATTTCATTATGGAAAAAACCTCAGAGACATATTTTTATGGCTTAGAGGACAATCTGAAGTAGCCCAAAGACAATGTTTTTATAGACTCTATTATCTTTCAGACTTGACCTAAAAGCTCCATAAGAAGCAAAGTTATTTAAAATAGTTCAATTTTTATGTTATGTCCATAAAATATAACTTTGTCACAGGCATTGGCAGAGTGACAAGTAGTACTGTTAGCACTGTCATTGCTAAATATTTTGTAAAATGAGATAACTCCTCATTTTAATACCAGCACTTGAGTCCATCTATTAAAACTAAACCCTAAAGTGAAAAATAACTAACCACAAGCTTTGAAGTGATTTATTAATTAATTTGGGCAATTTCCTGGAAATCAGGATAATAGACATAGAGTAACTTTTTTCAAAATTTGAAATAAGTGTTTTGGAAAAAAGGTAAATTTTTAACTGCTAAAATTATATGTATAGACACTATGAAATCAAAACTGAAGACATTTGCAGCTCTTAAGGAACAATCGATTGAATGTTACAGAAATGAGAGCAGCAGAGGTGTATCAAGGCTCCTTACAAAGGATTTCTTATGCATTTTTAGGGTTTTTTTTAACAAGCCTTCGGGGTTCTCTCTCTTCAGAACATCTTTTTTATTAAGTTCTGCCAGAGGGTTCAGGCTTCAGGGAACCAGCTTTGCTTTCCGGCTCTGTAGGATTCTTTCCAACAGACGACATTTGAAGAAAATGATTGCCAGCAATATCAAGAAATTTGCTGTCTCTGATCAAAGCTGTTTCTTGAGGCCAGGCACGGTTTGCTGACCTACTTTGGACAAGGATTTATTCCGACATCCCAGGCTGCAGCCCACCCCCTCTGAGGCTGCTGGGAGAGCCTGACGTGCAGCTGCCGACGGGACAGTGATTAATTTGATTGTCACCAGCACAGCTCTGAACATAAGGCTTGTTCAGGAGGCACATAAAAGGAAACCCAGTGCAGTCACTTGGGTTTTGCTGCTAAGAGAGTGAGGGAAGCAGAAAAACAAATCCCAGCACTATTTAAGACTTCAGCCAGCCAAAGACAAGGCCAGCCTCTCCAGCACAGCAGTGTTGTTTGTACTGGTCTGCTGTCACTGGGTGGGTATCACATGGTACAATTGGCCTGGGGAGGATCACTGATAACATATGTTTGGTCCCTCACTGGGTGTGAAGCCACCATACCTCGCCGAGAGCAGCAAAAAGACAGTGGGATCAACAGAGGGAGAATGTCATGGAGGTGTCCTTCTGCCTCACCATCAACCAGCTGGTTCTTCAAACCACTTTGACTATTTACACCGGTAGACACAATGAAGGTGCACTGCAGAGCCGCGTAGCAAAACCAGAAGGTTGCAAAGCGGGAGTTTTCAGATTATGACGAGCTACACTCTGTGTACATCAGCCAGACCCCATGACCTAGGCAAGAAAACCTATGGGTCAAATGGTCAGCCACTGTCAACTGGAAGGAATTTCCCTTACTATCTACGGAGGTGTGCAGGTGAAATTATTACAAGGCTGCAACTACTTTGTGGCAACCACAATGACAGTAAATCATGTCTAATACAGGAATTTATGATATTGAATCACAGGACCTGACTCCTTATTATCTTGCTCCTTTTGACATCATTTCAAGCCACTCCAAAGAGACTGTGCGACATTGCAAAGTCATCTCTCCAACTAATTTACCAGTAATGTTTACTCTTGTTTTGCACATCACGGCTCAAATTGGAATGCGATGGAGACACTTTCGCATCATTTTGTGCCTTCCAGCTTTGTAGCACAAAGCTGCTTGTCCACAGACATATCTGAAGGAGGTGTCATGCAGGAGGTAAGAGGTTTCAAGACCCTACACTGAGGAATGGAAGACGCCTACAACCATGCCAGTCCAAATCCCAAGATGATAGTCACATGTGCAGTAAATGCTCTTCCTAGAGAACAATCAGGCAACATTATCCGTGTTTCAACTGAAGCTGAAAAAACAGCTGAGTAGCGAAGTGTTCAGGATAAAATGTTCTTCAGTGGCACCTACTTGGAGTGCTCACCTGAGCAAAGGCATGACCCTAGCCCTTTGGGTAAAACCTAGTCTGTGGCAGAGTTTTATGCCAGAGGGTGTATTGGAGATAAAACCAGGAAATAGTGCAAGAAGCTTTGAAAATTATAACAGAGTACACATTCTTACAACAAATACAGAAGAAATATTTTTGCCAGGGATTATTTCAGCCAACAGGAAAAAAATGAAGGAATAATATCATGTTTCAATAAAAATATCTGAAGGCAGGAAACATGCAATCTAGTCTAATCTAGCCTAATTTGTTAAAGATTTAGATTAATTTCAAGCGTATGAACGCGTATGTCCTTATCGTGGCACTAGTCAATACCATTTATCTTTTTTCCTGTACCTCTGAATGAGAATTGCATGCAATTGTTTGCAGGCAAGGAGAGGTTGATTGTTTATCTTACTGGTTCAGAGGAGAAATTGGCTTCTCTTGAAATTTGAAGGGAAAAATATAATGCTGCTCTTGGCAAATTATTATCAGAAATCAGAAATTGTTTTCCAAGTAGTGATTTTCAGGGTTCTTTTCACTGGAAATCTTGGGTTTCTCAAGAAGCAATTGTTACACAAGCAATGATGTCTTGAACAAAGATCCTTTAACAGTGCTGTGTAAGTTCTCCAACCATTATTCATTCTATTAAAAAGAATTTGGAATTTATAGAACCTCCATCCCCCCTGGCTGGCACAGTTTCCTTATTACAAATTAATTCCCTGCCAAAAATGGTTTGTTTTTATCTGATGATCCAAAGCAGTTCCTTTGATAGAACAGTAAAAGAATTTAATCATTTATTTATTAAAGTAATCCACAATTTGGAAGAGGAAAAAGAAGTAGGCAACTTCTTTCTTGTGAGACTTCAAAGATGAAGTACATTGTTATAATAACCAGATTCTTGGAGTTTGCTCAAGTTGATACTATTTATACATTAAGATCTAATTAAATCTTTTAATTTTAAAGAAAATCTGTTGGCTGATTTCCCAAAAGCATGTAAGGCTCCTATGGACAAACCAGGTAGTGGGAACCCTTCCAAGTTTTTTCCTTACAGCAATATCATTTTGGGAATGCAAACCTAGCTGTGGGAAAATATTCACAGCTCAAAGTTACAGTCAGTGTCCAGTAATATATAACCATAAATATGATATTAGATATAAGCTGAAAGGTGTGCATTTCCTCCCTGATTTTATTTATTTATGCATGTGGTATTATGTTTGTGTTCTGTCACATAGAGTTTGGTAGTGATGCAATGTGGACTCTCTCCAAAGTTTGAATACCTCCCTAACTCCAATAAACAGTCTTATATTTTCCTGCAGTCTGGTATCCCCCACAAAACAGCTATTGAATATGACCTGCCTCCAATTAACATGTCGCTCTGAATCATAGTCTCACAGTAAGAGTCCAGTGAGCTCAGCTTTTATGGAGCTGAAGCCATCCTGCAGACAACACTGAGATTTGGCCAACATAAAAAGTGGGCAATGAAGGCTAAGGGTGGAATTTAGTATTTCACATTACCGCTATCTCTTATTACATAGGAATCAAAGACCATAAACAAAATTCTGTAAGTGGACTGCTAATTCCCAGGGTACCAGCAAGGGTGCTGTGATCCAAGCTAATCACTTGCACAGTGATCCATTAGTTATGAGAAATGTAAAATAGATGGCATAAGTAAACCAAAGCTTTGGTTCTAACGCTACTCTGATTTTCAGATTAAGCTCTTGCTTCCTTTTCGCATGTTCTATCTTTCCTTGTACTATGCCTGTTAATGATTTTTACACCTTGTGTATTTTCTCAGTCTACTAAATGGTTTTTCAAGCCTGATGCAAGTTTCAGTCTGCATAGAGAGATATAAACAAAGGGAACAACAGCACAAATTTTGAAAGAGAAGGCAGGATATTTATATGTCCTGGTAACACCAAAAAGGACATATAAGCTTCGTGGGCTCATTGCACTGGGCATTAAGCAAATAAAAATGAGATAAGTTGTTTCCCAAAAGGTTTGCAATCTCAGACATCTGAGGGTTGGAATGAACCAATAAGCCAATCCCTATTTCTCTTCCGTCTTAAAACAATTTGGCAGTGGTCTACTTCTTGCTCTATTTTCAAGAGATTAGAACCACGGAGAAATGGAGCAGATACTTAATTAAACTAGTTCCTTTTTTACGTCGTTTTCAGTTCCTAACCTCCTTCTGCATCTGTCTTTACTGCATAGTACATTAATCCTCACTCTCCTGCGTATTTCCTCCTTTCTGGCACAGGAAGTGCCTTTCATCCAGGCTCCATCCCATGGTATCTTTCTAATTCTTTTCTCAGTACAGTTAAGCTAATGAGAGTTTCATTGCACTTCATGGAATGATCTGTCTCACAAGCAGGGTCCTATCTTCAGCTCTAGGTATTTTAATAATGACCAGGTAAGTGCCCACTACACAGAAGTTCCCACAACAAGGGTGACAACCGTTCTAAGCACCCACCAGCAGGTTTCTGCTGTCTGGGAAAGACTCCTATGTTTGAAAACCCTAGGGTTACAGTAAAAATTGTCAGATCATGTAAAATGAAATTGCTCCGATTATGATAAATCTAAGTTCTGTGCACGTTTGCTGTTAAAACAAGGGTTGAATCATTTAGCCCAGCCTCAAAAGATTCCCTGCAATACTGGCACACCATTGCTCTATGGAAAGTTCACAGAGCTGTTATTTTCTTGGTCTTTTTCTAAATACATTGCAAAACAAAAATACTCCACAAATCACCCTCCTCCAGCATGTTCTCCACAAAGCCAATTCACCTGAAGTGTTCAAATTGCTGTCAACAGGAAGCAATGACGATGTACTGCAAAACTCCAAGGAACTATAACCAGATAAGAGCTTCTTTTAGTGGGTACACGCAACTGAGGAACTGTAGTAGCAGTCTGTAATAATTGTCACTTCTGATCACCATGGGAACCAAACAGAGGTCTACTTTGCAGAAAACAGATCAGCAGTGACTCACTGACTGCTTGGGAAGCACGATTATTGAGAATCACTAGACTTGTGTGGGTGACGAGGAACAATACGCTAGTGATGCCATTTCAACCATAGTCCGATACAGCAGAGACTCCTCTGCTAGACATGCAGGATGAAATCAGGTAAATTAGTACTTTGCCTTTGTGTTCATTAGAGACAAAATTCACCTTTATGTTTTTCTGCAGCTTCAGCCTTGTGTGGACTCTTTGCTATGAGAGAATTTCACTTCTAGTGAATGAAGTCCTAACTGAGCTTAGACGGGGCTTTACCAGGTCTTCTGCAACCCTCTTAGTGACAGATTTAACCCTTGAGCGACACAGAGGTTTAAAGCTATGTCACACCCTCTGAACTACACTGTGATGTAGATGGCACACACGAGGTAGGCAGCATCTCCGTCTGGACTACCCAGATATCGAGAAGTTGGGTCCTTACAACTAAGCTCCAGGTTCTGCATTAAGAAGGAAGCAAAATAAATGCACTGTCTCATCAGCGTAATTCAAAGGAGCAGCTGTCTTTGAGGTGAAATAGTTTGTACAACTAGAACAAAATTTGCAACCTAACAAGATATTTGAATTTTTTCAGCTAATCACAAACTGTAGTTTCAATCCTATGCTTTGATACTCCAGAATTTTTCAAGATTCAATTGCCTGAGTTATGTGAATTCAAGCATAATATTTCTGAGCTGTCAAAGAATCCCAAATTGGAGATTCTGAGATTATAAAGCCCAAATCCACTGTCTTTGGTAAATTATTTTCACTGTCTCCTCAGCTCTGGCTGGAGAAAGAGTGACAACTGCAAAGGAAATGGTATCACAGCCCCAACATTTCAATGTTTCTTCTTTACAAATGATAATTCAAGACATTTTGACAAAACCAAAGTATATCTCTTAGTAATAGCTCTGCCATTCAACGGCTCCTTGTGTTCTGCTCTCAATTCTCACATTGAACCGTCATTTGAGTGGCTAAATATCCTCCAAGGATGCCATCAAATGCACAGCTGNCTTTGCAACTGTCCTACCACCAACTGCTAGGAGCTATTCATTAAAGATCACCTCTTTCTTTCCTCAGCCCACACATGGAGGTTCAGATGTCAGTAGCTGAACAAGTGATGTTCGAATTTAGCCCTGCCCACCTTTTTGATGATTCTTCCCAGCAACTGAACGATAGAAGTGGAAAGATAACCAACTGGCATCTGTTGTTGGTTTTTCAAGCACTAGCTGAACTACAGTGTATCCTAGGATGACTGGTGTTTTTTCTGCTTTGGGAAAGGCAATCGTGATCAGGTCAGGCTTGGGCCTAATTGCTTTGTACTAAATAAACTTGTGCTGTGCAAACCATTTAGACCATTCGTGGAACATGTGATGTGGAAACTCCACCCTTACGCTATGGGAAGCAGGTGGAAAGCAAACCTGCATGTTTATTACTCACTGCTATTTGAGTTGTCATCAGCTTGGCACACAAGAACAGGACTCTGCAGATGTGATCTACAGACATTCATNCCTAACAGAAATATCCATAGATTGTAAGTTTTGAAAGAGCAGACATACTCATTTCTCCATGAAATGTCATGTGCTTTTATTAACAAAGCCTTAAGAAATGCTACTCACTATAGAGGAATTTTGATGAGCAGAAAATCAGTTCCCTAAGTGGAATTTGGCCAAGACTGAATACAGTGTCCTGTCACACAGTTTCTAGATCTGTGTGTCCTTGGGAAAACAAAAGACAAGAGTCTGCAAATCTAAGACAAGGGCATGGCCCTAGCTCTTCAGTTTGATGGGTACAGGCCTGCCCGGCATAAATGAATGTGTATCTATTGCAGAAGCTCCAGCCCATGATACTGAAACATTTGTCAGTTGATCAGTAAGCNTCTTAATCTTCAAGCTTATTTCATCTCGGTTCGAGGTTGAAGGGGTCAAGCATGAGATATTTGTCTTCAGGAGCTGGAAGCCTGAAATCGTTGATAACCTAAGTAGCAGATTTCTAGAGAACAGCAGTAAACAACGTCACAAATACTTAAAAGAGGACAAGCAAGGAATATTTTTAAATACTTCTTTTTAGAGGCCGCCCACCAAAAAAACTACTGTTTATTTTAAAGCCAGAGCTGCAGGTTTCTGGAAATCATAGTCAACGGTTGTTCATTGGTCTTAGTAGATATCGGTGCAATGGGCAGTAACTTCATGGTTCACAGCATTTCACTTCTTCTTGTCCGAATTTTCTGTTTTGCTTTTTTCTTTTAATTTTAAAAGTGGCCATTAATCTACAGGAATACATTAATGTGGTGTGGGTTGGGGTTTTTTTTGTTTGTTTATTTGTTTGTTTAAAGTGTATGGCACATAGTGTCCTATTAAAAAAAGTTTGACTAAAGAATTATGCAAAAGGCTTTAATAATTTAAATACTTTTTCAGCCGTATGGAAATGTACAATCTGTTTCCTGTTCTGTGGGAAACCTACAGTTGCTATAAACTTAATGAATTTTAAAACCTCCCATCCGTTATTTAATACAACAATTTGCTAAAGTAATAATAACATTCATTCTGTTACAATTTGTCATACTGGAGATGCTTAGAGATGAGTCAGGGATACAAAACTCTAACAGTGATCAAAAATCCTCTACAGTTCAGGAGGATGCAGCACTGGAGTTTAGTCCCGCTATCTCTGAAAATACTATTACTTCATCCTTATGCGAGGAAATGTCATTATAATATTACACAGAACGGAAGACATAACATAATAGTTTGGTTCATTAGTATTTTTTTCCATGTAATGCTTTATAAAAGAGATAAAGCTGAAGAAAATAAAACCAGACATGTAACTATTACGATGAAGTACACTGTTCTTATTTAAATAAATTTCCTTGAGCAATATCTTCTTAAAAGGTGAAAATTAACCACTAACATTTGTCTCACTGTATAAAAGTGACAGTAGCAATTATAAAGAACCCGATGGTCTTATGCTTATTTCATCCTATTCTTAAGTTTTCACAGCAAAAATATTAAAATTTGCAATATTACCAAAAAGATGCAAACCTGTCAAATATATTACTCTGAAGTAAATTAACAATTAATTTATAGGAACCTACCATAGGAACTATTAAGTGGACAGTAGTAATGGTTTTCTATATAAAATCTATCAAAAATTGTTGGAGAAAATATACGAAGCGTAGCTGATAGCTGATGAAATCTGCAATATGGCCACAGAGAAATAAGTTGCAGATCATCAAAGTTAGCTCTTGTGCAGAAACATCCACCATGAGTTCATTCATTTCACTTTTCACTGAAGAACAGCAGGAGGTTTCCATAATGCAGCCATCATAGGAAACGGATTCAACGCTGTACTTTAAGCTTTACCCGTAGTTGGAACTTGCAACAGTTTAGATTTTTTGGTGCTCTGATCTCTCTTGCTCTCCGGAAGGCTACGTAAATATAAAAATCTTCAGCAGAAAGACAACTCTCTCTAAAGCACTGGCAAGTGGTCTTAAGACTGTTCAGAAAAAGCAAGGAAAAAACAGACTTAGCTGGACTGGTAAAGCAATATCGGTAAGGCAATACAGTAACGCTCTATACACAAACCAGCAAACTAGGTCGTCATTAGAAGCCAAGAGATTTGTGGTCTACGCCCTCCCGACACATATGCCCATAAACTCGTGGAGCTCAGAGGACCCTCTGCAGATTTAAAAGTGCTCAGCTGTAAGTGGTTTTAAACGTGAGCTAGCAGCCAAGCCCTGATCTTGCACCAATGAAGGCAAAGTGCACTTTCAACTATTTTGAATATCAAAGATGTCAAGTGATTGATTCAACCCAACCTCAGGCATTTAACTAAAGCACCTAGACAAGGACCTAGTTAACCCAGGCTCTGGTCATCAACCACAGCGGGAAAGGTGCAACCTCAAGAACGTGCTTCAGTCTTGCCCAGGTTAAGGGTGACGGTGTTCCCAGCTTAGACATCTCAGCCAAGTTACTGAAATTAGGTGGGATGACCAACTGCAGGTCTCCCTGTATATAATCAGTGTATGTGTGTTCTGCTCTACTGGATCTGCATCCAGCACTGGGACCAGCCAGAACTGTTTCTGGCTCTTCACCTAAATTAGGAAAGGGTTCTGCTTCCTATGGAAAGCGTTGGCAGCTTCCCCCCCTCCCCACTGGCTAGACACCAAAACTGTTCCCTTTTTAGATTTGTCAGCATTTATTCAGTTCAAATTCTGAATGGAAACTTAGCTTGTTTTATTGTTCTTCAAACATGAACTTGTAAAGGACTTTTTTTTTAGTTAGTTAGTTAGTTAGTTAGTTAGTTAGTTAGTTGAAATTCTTAAGTCAGGAATAGAGCCTACAAATTTTCACTGTCCTATTCTGGCCGGTGGAGAACAAAGCCCCACAGATTCTCCCGTAGCAAGAGGAAAGCTCCAGTAATTTACTTAGTGGGTGCCTCACTTTGGTCCTCAAGGTTCTCCCCAAAATGGAGAAGATGTTTTCTAACAGCAAACTACTTGTGCCTGGGAAAAGCTTTGTCTCTACAGACGCTGGTCTACGCACTGCTGATGCACCTGACCTCTCATGGGAGGTCTTAGTATTGCTGCAGGATTAGCTGTGGTGTGGTTGAAGGTGAATACAAGGACATTTGATTTTTATTCATTCCCAAATGGAGTAATGCAGAGTTTCCTTACTTCTCACCAAGAAGGTGACTTTACCCTCTTTTCAATTTACATCTGCACCACTGAGAACTGGCCCCTGATCCAGCCTTTAGAAGAGCTAGCTGCAGCTGGAGAAGTAACTGGGCAATTCCCAGACCACCTGAGAGCAGCACAGGGAGCATTGCCGTCCTGTTTCTGTTCAACGAATACATGCCAAGCACATAACGTTAATCAAGACATACTGTACCTCCAGCTGTTTGGATCTTGATGTGTTTATTTCCTTCTAATCTTAATTAGAAAACAAAAGGTAAAGATGGTTAAAACATTGTAACATATCACTAATTTAGAACACCATTTAAAAAAAACATGCAACAAAGGTACTACTGTTCCAAAACCAGCCACTATTATTATGGTTAATAGTGTTATTTTTCTTCATTTTTTTCTTTCGCAGCAAATTTTGGAAGCACTAGTCAGTGACTGAACTCTGTGGTGTACGTGCTGACAGCAGCATTTTGTCATATTAAATCTAAACAATTATTACATGATTTCATAAATACATGTTTATGACTTGTCTATTAAGCACCTATAAACCTAATGTTTTTTCCCACTGTTCGAAAACATCACATGGAAAAGAAACAGTTTGCACTGGGTTTTATATAAGAACAGAAATAGACCTGAAAGCAAGCACTTACTAACCGTTATTACTGGAATTCACCATAATGCAAGTAAACACCTTCAAAACTAAAAATAGTGCTGAGGCTCTGCAAGTGCATCTATCACAAACTCTTACTCCTAACAGGGTTTTGTTTTCTTTGAATTCACAGAGCACTCAGAGCACGGAGAAGCTGTTCAGAAGACAATGTACCACATTGTCAGCATCTGCTCTAGGATCCTTCTGCAAAAGTAAGCGTGTTAAAATTTAAATAAACAGGAACAATCACTTTAATGATTATAAATAGCCCCACTGCCTTAAGAGGCTCCAAGGCTAGCCAGTCTGTCTGAAATAATAATTGATTTTTAAAGGAAATACACATCCTACTAGATAAAATTAAACTGAGAAAGCAGGAGAAATGCAATACGCAACCTTCCAATACCTTTCGGTGCAGCTTTCGTCTGACTGGAAACCATGGCAGCCGCGTCCGACGGCAGGCCAACATACACACCACCATAGTTCCTGATTTAAAGAAACAATTGAAGGGACATCAGAGCTTAATTGTAACACTTCTCCCTATAACGTCAACATCACGCAGCAGCGTTACAAAGACCATGGATGGTCAGAGAGGAGGGCACCTCTGCACAAGCATCCTCAGAGGAGCCCTCCTGTCCCATGGCTATGGAAAAAGTGCATATTAAGTGCCACGTGCTTGCTAATATGGTGCCAGGCAAAAAAACCTTGAGGCTAGCTGTTACTCTTAGGTGGGACACAAGCCTGTGAAAGGAGTTATTTTTCACTCAAGTTCCTAATATTTTTTCATTAAATCCCAGCTGTGTTGTGACAATAAACCCCACCGGCCCAGCTTCTTCTAGACACCGAATATATCCAACTGAGGACAGAGCCAATCTCATAGTAATGTTCGACACCAGGACCACCGAAGCACCTCACTTCAAACAACACACACCAATTAAACAGCACTTTGACCTCTCCACATTAATAAATAGGACCTGCATCTCCCTGCTTAGGTCCACACTCGGAGAAAACTGTTAGCAGGAAGGAGCATGAGTGTGTTAGGTTCTTTCATAGCCCAACCCTCTCCCCTTCATGGCCTTGCAGAGCGTATTTTCTGGCTCTGAGGCCTCTTTAAAAAGCAGGGACTGATGCAAGGAGGTGAAAAACTGGGTCCTTAGGAGCCTCTGCTGTGCCTGGAGCTACTTGCAGAGACTCCCATTACGCTGCTCTGCCCTGTTAGGTGCCGAATTAATCATGCCTCCTCCAGCCCCGGGGGCTCTGCGTTGATTTCTGATTTGTTTGATGATAGAGTCACTTTTCCTTTGATTTCCAGCCCAGCGGAGATCTCCCACAGGTGCTAATGCCATTTTCTGTGGCAGGGCTGGGGTGAAGGCAGAGGTCACTGGCCCTTATTGAGCACACCACCTACAGCTGTGAGATAATGTGCTCTTCTTGCCACAAAGTTCCCCGCTCTCCAACTCACTAATGGAGTGGGGGGACTCATTAATACTGGGCTTTGTGTGGGATTTCCTCCTCTCTTTTCTTTTTTCCTTTTTCTCTGCTTTGGTGGTGTTGGTGGGAATTAGGAGGAGGAAAGGAAGGATGTACATCTGGCGGCAGAACTCTCTGCAGCCGATTGCAAATAAAGCCAGTCCCAGTAGAGCACCTACCTCCTTTTGTCATCATCTGATACGGATTCTTCTGCTCTGTAACATCAAAAGATATAAAGCACATTAGCAGATTGTTTCTTTCAGATACTCCATCACCATCTGGGTAGATTCAGGAGCAAGGGAAGAAGGGGATTAATACTGATGCCAGTTTAATTCAGGTCATCCACAATTCAATAAATTATTCACACAGGCACAAAAAGAGCAACAATTTTCCAATCTAATGTACAGAAGAAAGAAAAGGATTGAGAATAGATGCAGCTTAGTTTTCATGACCCCTGCCAGTGATGCCTGAAAGTAGGTTTGGGAGATGAAACAGGTAAATTAATACTTTTCCTGAGCGAGTCCCCACACTGCTCCACACATTAACAGCAACACGAAGACTCTGGTCCTAACAGGAATGAGTCTGGGCTGCTGTTCCACCAAAAGAGGACTGGAGGGCACTGGCCATCCATGCTGGCATGGGAATGAGGATGAAGAAAGATAAACTTTCCCAGCAGCTGTGCCAAAAGATGTTACAAAGCCTCTCCATAAAATGAGGTCCTGCAATTCCTGAAGTCAGAGTTGTTTGCAAACTAAGTAACTGTTACTGATAGTTTATAAACGGGCAATTACTTCTCTTTTAGCTTTAGGGTAAAATCCCAGGTCAGCCTGTAGGTCGATAGGGAGTCACCGCAGTTTGACTCCCCCCACTGAAATACTGTCCAGTGTAGCTGAACCGGGGCAGGGGGTAAAGTAATCGGCATCGATGTGAACGCAAATGTAGTACAGAAAAGATAAAAATTGTATTCTTACTCCCTGAGGGTACAGTGCCTGCGCTGCAGTCCCAGTCTGTGCCCCAGCATCAGTCTTCACACAAACCACTCACCCACCTTTGATTAAATATTTGGACTCTGAGCTCTGCTTGCATGGCTGGGTATGGATCAGGGCAGCAGCTGCATTTTAGCTTGGTCTGCAACCTACCAACCTAGCAATAAAAATAGAGGCAAGATAACTTGAGTGCTGTTAAATCCACAGACATCCTTCACCCCTTCCCTACAGCTGGGGGCAACTCTGACAACTGCCTGAGAAGGAGTCCTACGCCGTAGCTGCTCAGGGAGCCATGAGATGCGGCCACAGCAGCGGTGCCCAGGGAAGGCTGCCAACAGCGAAGGGGGCACCACGACCCAAGGAGGGCTCTGCTGTGGAAATGCTCGTGCACAGGCTGTTCACCCAGGTATCCTCACCTGAATATTCCCATTGAAGGACCAATTGCCTGCACTATGGGGGCAATGCAAAGATACTCCCCATCATGAGCTGACCCATGAATTTCTGATCTGCTCCCCAGGCAATAAAACTGAGAACTGGCCTTTACCCAGCATCAGGGCTAAATTCGTTCTGTAGCCTTGAAAGGCATTTCTGAACTATGATATTTAACAATAATATATGACATTTCTTATTGTAATTTATTTATTCTAAGAGGTAGATGTGCCTACTTTTTAATCATCAGGGCTGTATGCCATTACTGACCCCTGAAGTCAATGGCATTTTGGCCCAAAGTGCAGAGAGCTTGTAGCAAGATGCTGCCTTAAATGCAAGAAAATGCCCCTTAAACCTCAGTCAGGACTCTCCTGGGAGGGTAGCAAATGCCTTAGAAATACTGTTACAAGTTGGAAATTATCTTACACTTATCTTCTTTCTAAGTGGCAGAACATTACAAACTATCCTTTCTGCATCACCACAGTGAATAAGGGTACACAGGTCCGTTTAACAGTAGAGGTTTGGAGTAAATCGAAGTATGCTGCAGTATTGCTAAGTAATATTCACGCAAGGCATAGCACTGAGTGGGGTGAGCCTCCTCCTCTGCTGCCTTTGCCTACATCTTGCCACTCAAGGGAGATGGAGCAATAAACTCTGGCACTCCTGCCACTCTTCCCTGGAGGAGCTAGTGTCATTTCAGAAGGCATCTCCCATCTCCTCTGACCCCACGTAGCCTAAGCCACCTTGCGGTCCTCACACACACAGCTGGGAAAATGCAGAGATAACTTTCCTTGAGGACTGTGAAGCTGCTCTGTCCTAGCGTGGGCCAATTCCAGCTGAAGAAAGTGGAAAGCCTGTGTGTATCAGTGGGTAGAAACGAGCCCTGTATTTTTAGCAAAAAAAAAAATGACAACACTTTAAGAAAGGGACTTTGGGTGCCAAAAGATCACAATCATTTCCGTTGAACCAACTGAATGTGTCACAGGATTGATTTTCTCATGCAACTGGCAACATTTTCTATAATCCAGATTAACCATTATCCAGAGAAAACAATCCTTTAAAAGCACTTGGCAACTTCATGCGCAGCTCAAAGCCTCTAAAATGGAGTTGTAAGAATAATAATCAATATTGTCCAACAGGAAATTAATGTCAATGTTTAAAAAAATAAGCCTCTAGTAGGCAACAGGGCTATTTTCTTCTGTTCTAGAAATGTTTTGTAACCGGGCATCACTGGACCATTACTGTCATTCTCGCACCAAAACAAATTATCCAGGCCTATGATTAAGCAGACCAGTTTTTTTAAAACATTTTGCTTTCTTCCTTTCCTCTTAATAGCTACAAATCAAAGTCTAATTTTGCAATACCTTTTCCCTTAAATGCGCAACAGCAAATATAATCTGGGATTGTACAGGTCACAGCTCTTGGGCTGGGTGATGACTGGGTGCAATCTGTTGTAGTCCTGCTAGAAAAGAGGAGGTGAGCAGAGACAGGAGGAACGGGAAAGTGTGAGAGGGAAAAGAAAGAAAAATTCTGGTGATGGCACTTAAGGAAAAAGCAATTTTCCACCCCTTTCTGGGGACTCTTTTCTAAGCAGGATGGGAAGGAGCACTGCTCCAGTTTAGGCATTACACACGTTCACACACCTCTTGCTTTCACACACTGTAGCTTAAGGCCCCATTTTGAAAGGCGTCCACTAATTTCACATGTTGAGAAGTCCAGGTGCCAGCTAAACCATTGTGGCAGACTGCTTTTGTGCCCAGGCTGGGTGAACACGGGTGGCTCCGGGGAGCACGGCTGCAGTGGCCACACCGGACTGCGTGGAAATGAGAATGGAAAGAAGCTCCTTTGTTTTTGGCACTGCTCCCACTGCCACATCTCCCAGACTCACAGAGAGGGTATAGGGATACGGGAGTCCAGCACATCCTTTCTCTCTCCCTCCCTACTTCCAATGCATCTTTAGTTTCTTCTTATGTCAGGGATGAAGGAAGAGCCTAGCATAAAAAATATCGTTAAATATCTCCATTTATGGAGTCCTCCAGGAAGAACAAGCTAGGATAAGGTTTTCTGCATCAGGATTAGACGGCAAAAGGAACTTAGCAGTCCGGTGTGCTTTGTCCTGACCTGCTGCCGTGTCACTGCATCTTCCCTCAGATGTTGTTGAGATCTGCTGCAGAGGAACTGAGAGCGTGTTTTTCAGCAGGTAGCGTAGGTGGAGTCCTGTAGCTGGTAGGCGGATTTAACAGCAAATGCACATAACGGCGTTCTATTTTCAGCTAGAATAAATGTTTCTTTTGGTAAGGATTTGTCTATCCCAAGAGGCTTCCTGTCACCCTCCTAAGTCTGAAAAGTATACTTGATTCAGCTGTAAGTTTTTACATCCATCAGTCCTATGTCCATTTGATGGTAAAAGAAGCTGCCATTTTTCACACAATATTTTAAATATCAAATGACAGGCATTCACATTAGTTCATTCCATCCACATTTTTCTCCTCAGCTTTTATGACTCTGTTCGTGCCGAGCATTATACAGACTCCTTCTAGCTGTGCTCAGTAGTCCCACCAGAAATGATTCACTAAACTTTGCACAAGTGACAGACTACTTCTCCTCAGTTTCTGGGGAACAAGGGCCTGTCATTTGTATTTGATGGATTTCTTCTCAATATTTTGAAACAAGCTTGAACTTCTGTGTCCTTTCCTTCCTACTGTTACTAACCTTCCTCTGAACTTCGCCACATTCCGAGTACCACATGCATTGCATTATTTTCTAGCATATACTTTACCCCTCCTATATCTAAGCTTTTCCAGTTAGCAGGGACTTATTTCTCTTTATTAGTGGGGCAGCAGCATTGGCTGAAGCTGGCCAACAGATCCACCGTTGATTTGAGGGTTGGAGTACACAGGGAGAGATCACGTTCCCAGACAATACGTCCTTGTTGCCATGTGGCCCTCAGTGTCACAGCATTTTGCATAGGAAGATCACATCATCATCCCTATCTTACTGGTGGAGAAACTCAAAGCCCAGAGGGCAAAGCAGCTTTCTCGTGGCCACCCGGGAGGGCTCAGAGCAGGATCCAGCCCTCCCTCCTTCCACCCGGCTGCTCACTCCAGGAGATGCTGGTGCCTTGGCAATGAGTCGCAATCAAGAAATGAGAAATCTCTTGAGTTAGAATAACCGTATTCTGTATCAAAAAGTACGGTGTAAGTGAGGACACACCTAAATGCTTTTCTGGACCAGAGTCGATCCAACTGAAATTTAACGGCCAAAAAAATGTGGGGTTTTTTAAAGACAATTTTTTTTTTAATCTTTAGCTGATAAAAGTGAAAAGTTGTAAAATAAAAGCTTGTGTGGATCTATAGTGTTAGTTAATGTAAATCTGTTCATTTCCATGAAACTAAAATAGTTTTTCTGGTATTTTACTTCCTTTGTAAAAATCTGCTGTTGAATGTTAGTATGATTGATTTAGGACTTTTTGGGTCATCACTGCCGTTCCTCATTAACAGATCTGTGTTTCTAATGTCTGACAAGAAGGCTCAACCATGCTATTACTCACACAGGTTGTCCAGCTGGCTCTATTATACTTTTCTGAATGAGTAATGGTTCCAGAATTGACTCTTTCCCTTCGTTGAAGTCTGCAGTAGCAATTAGTTTTTTCTACGTTATCGCAATAGTTTTTTGAAACATGACAGATGATCTAACACTAACAAGCAGGATGTTCCCAGTTTAACTCCTAAAGCCTGGCCCTACAAATGCTTACACACACATAAATGCAGTCCTACATATGCCCATACCTTTAAGCACAGAAACGTGCCTACTAAATTCATAATTTAACAGTGCTTGCAATTTTGAAATTTAAAACTACCGAAGAGCAGAGAGAGATGCAGTTCTAAGTCAGTCACTTAAATTATCTAAATTGAGCCACCAAAAAAGGCCCTAATAGAAATTAAAAACAGTGGGTTTATATATATAGAAGTGCTGAGGGCATGGATGCTGCAGGCTGCATCAAGAAGAGGTTCCTCATAAGCTAGCCTTCTGTAATTTATTTATTGTCTGACACTGCAAACCCAGCAAACAGACTACACGGGTAACACAGATCTCAAGAGTATCTGTGACAACAGTGTTCATCTGTCAAGTGAGACCTGTCGTCAGTCCTCAGCTGTGCTCTGTAATAGCAAGGACAAGCCTGTTGTTAAGCTCTTCTCTCTGCTTGTTTATCTGACTTGACAGCCCTCATTTCTACACCAGGATTCCTCTGTGTAATTAGAGTAGTTATTCTAAATGAAGTAAATAAAACTGAAGAATGTTCCTATTGCATAACACGAAAATCTTTCCCAGGTCCCTCAGTCTCAAACTCCAGTGGCAAATACCAATTATATGAAATAGAAGGCGGCAAGACCTCGGGAGGATGTCTTTAATGTTTCCTTTGATAGGAAAATAAATTTATGGCTGAATAAAGCTGTTCCTGCACATTTCTACATCAGCAAATGAAAAATGGGCTGAGAAAGGCTGATCTGCTGCTGCTGCTTTTCTGAAACCCAGAAGCTGTCAAGAGGCAACAGGACATAGAGGTTCAGACCTTCCACATTTAGAGAAAAACAGGATGGGTAGGGCTGCCCTCTGCTATTCAGTGTCAAAGATAAGGGAGAGAAAGAGGAGCTGACAGATACTATCTTCAATGCAGAGAACATTTAGAGAAGGTGAGTACTTTGAAAAGGAAGTCTGGATGGGTTACTGGGTCTCCTGCAAAGAGGGGAAATTTGCCTTAGTGGCTCTTTAAATCTCTCACAGGGCTTGGTGGAAATTTGTGTGGTCGCTTCATACACTGACATGGCCTTTGGAAAAAGGTGCACTGGTATGTGACAGGGAAGAGTAGTCTGAAATAACATGACCACCTCTGGGAGACAACTCGCTCAACAGAAGCAGAGACAAGACATTTCTGATAGAGAAATAACACGGGAACGAAACTGTAGAAAAGTAAACAAGACAAGAAGTTGTTTTGTGGAAGCTGTCACTAAAGACAACAAACATCTGGTGGTGTTGATTATATGTTAGGAGCCAGATGAATCACGTATGACTAAATCTAGAATAACGCTAGTAGGGCTGAAGATAAGTCCAGGGTTACATATTTGAAAAAGTAGAGTAAGTACTTACACATCTTTAGTAGTCCCTGTGGCACCTAGAATGAAAAAAAAAAGTGCATGTTTACAAGATAACGTCATAATCCTCTAAACCAGCTGATAGTACAGTAAGCATTTTTCTGTCTTTCCATCCTAAACAACACAGAAATAGCAACAGGAATTTTCTATGATCAGAGAACAGATTTCTCATGATTGTCTAGTTTATTCTTAATGATTACCTACATTACCCCTTAAGTCTGTCACGCTTAGATCTGGGCCAGATTCTCAGTGGGTGAAAATGATGCTGCTGCAGACCACTGCCCAGCTACAGTCACTCAGGATGAGAGCAACGTAAGATAAAATCCATCTTTCTGAATTTTATATGCTTCACTTTGGCCAGTCTTCTGGTGGTTTTGTCTGCTACAAAGCCACCACAACTAACCAAGCAGTTACTCCCAAATGCCTGTTTATTTTGTGCACATGCCATTTGATGCAGTTGTAGACTTGGCACTACATGTGTAAAATGCCGCTCCATTCTTCCTGCCAGATAAACAAAGTTTTATAAAACAACTAGACAGAACTAATACAAACATTGGGCCACAATCCATCCAAAGCCCCAGACATCTAAAAAGATCAACCACCCCTTAATTCATCTTGCTATTTAACAAAAAAGCAAAAAGACAAAAGCTACCACCTGGCTGCCTGATCTCAGTGATTGATTTTTTTGGGGTCACTCAGATGGTTCTTGCTGGGAGACGAACATTCGCTCAAGTACAAACTCTTTCCTGTTCCTCCCAAGTTATTAATGCCATGTTGCTATTGCTGGTGTATCATTCAGCTGAGTAACCAGCAAATTATCCCTTCCATTAATTACACAAGCTAGGGTAGACATTAGAAAACCTTTCACTTCTCCTTTTCCTCTTAGTACTTAGCTGGAAGATGTTATCTGAGCTCACTCTGAAGAAACTACAGTTGTCAATCCAAGAGATTTTATGGGTTTGGAGATAGGTTGGGGTTTTTTTCAGCCATGGCACCTCATTTCTTGAAAAACTTTATTCTTGCTGCTGAAAAATATCCGCAAATAACAAACAACTTTCTTCTCACTCTGATGTGTAAGAATATGCCTTCTGCATCCTTACTTTAAATGCAGAGAGGAAGAAACAGTCCTGCAAGGCCTTCCACCACTGTCTACCTAAATGGATGGCTTGGATGGCAGGAAACATCTCCCTTTACAGCCAACCGTTGAACATAGTATCGCTCCCAGTTCCTGTGGCTTGACTATCCCTCCTTTTCCCAGCAACAACGTAGACTAGACTTGTATAAGACTGTACACATTTCTTTTGTTAGTATTGCTTCCAGAGTCAGCAAAATCTCAGTACAGCTATATGTACCAGCAGAAAATCTTAATTAAGCTGGAGGGAGTACCTCTATGCACAATAAGCTCAAGCCTTCGCTTTAAAACTTTATTCTACCAAGCAGCTTTCTGAGACTTTTTGGCTCTATAGGCACATCTATATAGTATTACATATAAACCCTCCAGATTAATTGTGTCCAGGTGGAAGGCTGGCATTGCAGCACTGCATGCAAGCTTGATCTCAGCCGATGTAGGGAGACGTTTTCTGCTACCAAGGCTAGTTCATCCAGAGTCAGCTCAGCTGTGTACCTTCAGGGCACCACCCTGCACATCTAGACAGAGCCTAGGCATCAGCAACACCTCAGACAGCATGTGTTTTGAAAAGCCTAGCTCCATTGCTGGAGCGAGCAGGATTTTTTTTTTTTTCCCAGAAGAAACTATTCCTGTGCTGTGCCTGTTCTGCACCGGAACCACAACTTTCTAATTTTCTCAACCTAAGCTCACTGCAAGCAAACTCAGTTTCTCCAGAAAGGTTCATGGTCCTTTGTGAGGCCTTTGCTGAGCCTTTTCTGAGTCTGAGCTGAGGTCTCAGCAGTTTGAATCCTAATTTGAAAAACTAATGCCTTCCTTGCAGGAAGTATACCAAAAGTAAAAAGTGTTTAATATATAAACTGAAACCTTAGCTGAGTGAGAACTGTGTGCCTACAGTACTGCTACATTTCCCAGTGGACATACTCAAGTTCCAGTCAATCACCAGGCACGCTTCAATGCCATGCCCATGTTCAGTGCCATACCTGTCTTCAGTGCATTATGGTACACATACATTCGCACCCTAGGGACGAGAGCTGTCTCTCAGACCCATCAACTTGGGCTTCGTGTAGAGCTATACAGCTATGAACCTGTGTTTGAGAACAGAGATGTGCCACTAGCATTCACACCCGGCAGCACTTGTTTCCTTTGAATATTAGAGAGGGTACCACTACTGAAAAATCACTGCAGCATTCTGAAATGCACCTCACACAAAAACACTGAGAACTAAGTATGATAAAAACAAATTCACTTTTTAAGAGATTATTTTTACTATTTATAATAAATAAATACATATAATAAATAAACAAACAGTTTGTTTTCTATTGTTTTTATAAGCACAAAGAACCAGATTATCCTCACTTCCATTGATGGGATTCCATTGATTTCAGTGGTGTTATTTCTCATTTTCAGTAGCAAAAGCGAAGAAAGAGTTTGGCCCAAATTCACTTGAGTACCACTAAAGTACCTGAATATGGATCTGAAAGTACTTCCAGTTCACAAAGCAGTTTTCTTCCTGGAAGAGTTCTGAGCTTGCGAATGAACATCACTTCAGTTAGGTGGCCCATAACTGTGTAAAAACCCACATGCTTTTCTTCATTAGGGAGCCCGAACACTCCTTATACATAGATTTTATTTCACAAGGAACCCAATAACAGACGTGTTTGTTTTTAAAGTCCAATCCATTCACCCTCACCCCTGTTACTTCACTGACATATTTCTCTAACTCTTCCATGTTTAGTGAGCGACACATTGTTTTATAGCTACTCAAGTTCCTCCTGCCAGAATTTCAGCCAAAGAATCTTGTTTACTACCAATTCATGAACAGTGCATAGCTGTGCCACAGCAGCAAGGCGCAGTGCTCGCGTAGCCACGATGTTTTAGAAATATGACTTGAGAAAAGGCTCACATATTTGAAAGCTTGTCCATTTTTTCCCACCATATCAGCCTGGCCTAAAAAAAGGCAGCACTTGACCCTACAAACCTAGTCTCAATAAGCTCATGTTGGTTTGGTTTTCCAAAACCTGTCTCAGCAACAGACTGAAGGGTAGCCAGGAAGATGCATCCACAAAAAGTAAGCAGTATTGAGTTATCCTGAATGACCTCTCTGCTCACACCATCTACATAGTAGGACCATGGGTATTTTGGCATTTTAGAGCTGCAGGAGGAGGAGTATAGCCTGCAGAATAAATGGGGCACATTCAGACATACATCGCGCTCAGCCCAAGTGATTACAGAAGAAAAACATTCTCTCTAGAGTAGTGGAGCTGTGATTCCCGCAAAAAACCCACAGCATTTAAACAGTCACAAATGAAGAAGGACAAAAACGTATCCCAAAGCATCTTCCATTCAGTGAGAGGGGGTTTTGCACTTTCAGAGCAACAGTAGCTTGTTACTGGCGACCCTGCAGAATTTCAGTAACTGCAGGAGAAATGCAAAAGGTGGTTGAAAGAAACTGATAGCCACAGATGATATTCCTCTGTGCTCAGAAATGCATCTTAAGTGAACACAGAAGACAAAAACTTCAGAAAAACGTAAAAAGGATGAGAGGCGACCACTTTCATGAATAAAAACATGGATACAAAAAATGCCAGTATCTGAATTTAGAGCAGAATATGAAACGTTTTTCCATTAATTTTTAACGAAAATTTTCCTCCAATGTTTTATTGCAAATATTCAAGTTGTTACAAAAAGCAAATAAAAACCTCAAAATTACGCTTACATGCATGCAACAGTTAAGATTACAAATGAGTTTTCGATTGTAGGCTCCCTTCTGATTTGCTCCAAAAGACAGCAATATGGAACCAAATCCTAACATCAATGAATTTATTCTATTTATACCTCAGTGTAACCAAGGATAAAATTATATCAATTTACTTCAAATTGATTACTTCTTCAACTCATCAGGTGGCAGCTTTGTACATAGACTTGACCTGATGAAACATTAATTTTAAAAATTAGTTGGATTTTAAATAGAACGGCAGCATGGTTTCCTGGGCATTCCACCAAACTTGAAGTTAATAAATCTGTTTAAACTTGGTGTGAAAGTTCTCCTTCATCATAATTTGGCTGTATTTGAAGCTTTCCACAGACTAACAGCTTCTCTGTATATTTAAATTAAGGCTAGACTGCCAGCCTCCACTGAGTACTGTAATTTAAGGTGCTGTCATTGCTACTACAATTGATATAGAAAGGAGGAGACAGTTAAAAATTGTTAGTGAAGCAACACTAGAATGAAGTGAAATGCCTTAACTCAGAAGTAAATTAATGTTTAAGGGCGTATTTTTAAAAGACCAAAAAAGAAGAACTATTTTTGAGCTTCTAAAATACCAGGAAACAACATGAAAGAAGGATATGTAAAGTGAGCTAACAAAACATCAGGAAAATAGCAACTGGTAATAAAACTTCCTATGGAAAATTTAAAAAATAAATATAATCCATAGTTAACACATAAAATAGCTGGGTGATTTAAGAAGGATGTGAATCCATCAGTTTACTCGGATAACGAAGTTGTCATTTCTCAACTGAGGAGCCTTTTGCCAGTGTCTGATGCCCTGGAAGGAAAAATTAAACTCTGTGAGTTCTATTGGTGTTCCGGAGTACTGCACTACAGACAGAAATGTTATTCTAGATCATGTCTATTAGTTTAGATCTCGCAGACCATAGGGCTGATAGCTCCTCTGATGTCATTCCAGCCGTGCAACAGAAGATAATATCATTAGCTGAACTATCATTACATATACGTCTGCTTAGGAAAAATTGAGTTAGGCAACAACAGAAATTTTACCACAGTAAGAAAATGGGGACTAGCATAACACATCTAATGTATTCTGTGAAGTATGCTACAATATTATCCTTAGTCATATAATATGACTGAGAGTGCTACAGGTTAATTATATGTTATGTACCCCTAGCTTTGACATTACTGACTGTAGAATAGTCATAACTTTAGCATTAAAGATGTAGTCATGCTGTGCAAGCCACAAAATTAATCTGTATTTACACAGTATTCACATCTTTCGGGAAAATATTGAGAGTTACACTTTCCTTAAGAGCTCTAGAATTCTGATTAAAAATGGTACGCCTTCCTTCCCCTACATAAAATAATTTTGTTTTTATTAGACACACTTTGTAAGGAATGCTAAATGGAAAAAAATAAATAGTAGACATATGACTTCCTACTTTTATTACCAGTTGTTGGTTATTATAACACCATAGACAGCATAGTTATTCCTGACTACAGTGGTGAAAGTGAGAACAGGACTTTTCAGAGCTGTATTTGCTTTGGAAAGGTCTATCAGGGCAACAGTAATAATTCCATTATGTGTTTTACACGGCATTGCTGGTTTTTACCTGTGCTAAGCCATTGGAGATCTGTGGACTATTTCAAAGAGTATGCAAAAGGCTGCCACAAAATGCAAGTTCAAATGTATTATGAATAACAGAACAGCTAAGTTAAAGTACCAAAGGGGCCGTACCTTCAGTAAAAATAATTTATGAATCTACAAGCCAAAACCTGTTGAAAACAGCTGCCTTTAATGCAACAGTGGACACATTTATCTAAACAAACAAGCTTTTAGTTCAACATAATTCACTAAATACTACCGCTGTCAGAGTTAGCCTATTTGGCATTTACCCACTTGTGTCCCAGTACAAGTTCCACAGGGTGGATCAACATTAATGGAGAAGCTACCACAAAGGGACTAATAATCAACTCAAAATTTTCCTCTGAACTGATACTTGCTCTGGTGCTTTTACCCAGCAAGCAGAAATGGGATGTGAATAAGCACCGCCCCAGCAGTATGAAGCTACGTCGGTCATATACTGAAACGGCTTCCAGTCACAGCAATGCAGGAATCGACTAACGGGAGAGAACTAATGTGTGCAAACAGGACAGCTCTAATAGGAGTGCTGGAAGTTCAAGCAAATTCATACAGTGCATTCTTTATGGATGAGAGAGGCCTCTGATAGATACACATGACACCTAAAACCTAATTTATAATCCTTTAACAGAAATCAAGTAAGCAATAATGGCAGAAAAGCCTCCCCTTCCCCTATGAGTGTGAAGTGCAGGGTTTAGTGGGAAAACCAGCAACACACCACACAAACATATACACATACATACAACCTAGAGAAATCATCATCATTTATGCCCAAAGATATGCCCAGTTCCGCAAAGGAGGACTAGCACCACCGAAGGCACCACTGAAGCTCTGGGTAACGTACGTCAAAGCGGTGAGAGATGGAGACCCAGTGATTCCAACTGGTCCAACCGCTATTTTGCTGTGCATTTTCAAGAGGTTATGAAGCTGACAAATGTATCTGCAAGACTTAATGCAGGTACTGAAACAGGTGGCACTGTTTGCCAAGTGCAGTTAGGATGAAAAATGATTGAGAAATGCTCATATTTATAATTACATGGTGACGGTCCACTTCTCAATTTCCATATACTTTCCTTTTTTGTGGGGGCTGGGGGGAGGAAGAGCACAACAGCACCATCTTCCCAGATCTTACCTCCTTTGAAAATAACAGCGAACAAATAAGGGAGCCAGCTGGACACACCAGCCAGCGGTATTCATTAAAATGCAAGAAACCTCAATCTTGGAATATCCTCCAACTTCTCTGGCAAGCAGAGGAGAAGAAGTGGCACAAATTCATTTCAGAAGTGGCATTCGTGGCCTTATAGGGAAGCAAAGAGGATGGAGTTTACACCCCCGGCGGGATCCTTACAGCCTGCTCCTGGCCTGGGCTCGCCGTGCCCGGGACGGCTACTGTTGGAGGCAGTGACCCTAAGGACAACCCGGGCACCCGAAAGCCTCCGGTGCCCCCGGCGGGCCACATCACCCTCTCTCCCCTGGGCAAGTGGATCAGCCTCGGGAAAGTACGATGCTCTTGCAGGAGCGCGGGCAGCGACTCCCGCGGCTCGGACGGGCATCCCCCCAAACCAGGGGGGATGCAGCCCCACCGGGGACGGGTGTGTGCCCGCTGCCGCCGCCCCCCGACCCGCAGCCCCCCGGCAGGGCTGCCTGCGGGGATGCTCGCACCGCCGCTCACCCAGCCCAGCCCAGCCCGGCCCGGCCCCCGCCGCCGCTGCCGCCGCCGCCCTACCTCGCCCGCCCGCGCCGCTGGCCTTGGAGTTCCCGCAGCCCATGGGCGCTGCCCTGCCCGGCGCTGCGCCCGGCCGTGCGGAGCGGAGCGGTGCGGCGCGGCGCGGAGCGGTGCGAAGCGGCGACGAGAGGCAGCCGGCGGCGGGCGGAGCTGGGTGGGAGATAAAGCCGCGGGGACCCCTCCTCCTCCTCCTCTTCCTCCTCCTCCTCCCTCTCCCCACCCATCGCCCGGGAAACCGCCGACCCCGAGCGCCGCCGCCCGGCACCAGCGCCGGTCCCTCACTGCACCCCCAGTCCACCCCCGAGGAAAGCCACCCTCTCCCTGCCCGGGCTTTCCCCCAGCCCCCCCGGGCTGGAGCTGTTAAGTCGGAGATAAGGCTCCACAGAGGCACCAGCCTGCAGGACCCCTAACGATCCCCACACGCAGGCAGCAAGCTCGGAGCTTCCCCGGGCACTGAAGATGCCCCTTGCCTCAGGGCAGCTTTGGGACACCCCTCATTCACCGCGGGGGAAACCTTTGTAACCACCAGGTCCAGGCTACGACCCATACATGTGCTATCAATAACATCCAGTTCGCTATTTGAAGCAAATATTTATTGGTTGCTTTCGGTATTTCTCTTCTTATAGAAACATGATGGTGAAACTGAAAACCCACTGGGTTAGTAAGAGCTACAGATTTGCTTTTCCCAATTAATGTCAACAGCACTGAGAAATGTGCAAGATGAGTTTACAAAGTCTGCAAGCAACCTTTTTTTATTTATTTGTATCATTCCCCAAAAAGAATTTGACTTATTTTCTGCTAACCCAAACCTTTCTTCCACACAGAGAAGTAAAATACTTCCAAACCTTGATGGCTGACTCTTGCTCAGTCCTCTCAAATGACCAGGGAGCCGGAACCCAGTGGATGCAACCACAAATACTCTAGCTAGCTAGATACTACTGCTACAACAAATCTGTTTAAGGGCTCAGAAAGACCCTTTAGGGGTGTCATATAAACACCAGTACCAGCATCATGGTTGCATATGACTGATAACTGTCTTTACTACAAAAGGACCAGATATAAAATGCTGCTGCCTGATCTTTCAGTCTATTCAGAGAAGGGAAAGAAAGACATCACACTTCTCTTACAGACTTCCCAAAAACCACATATTAAAACCAAGCAGCTCCATAAGCAGCAGAGTCAGCAGTGTCCAGCCTCCTACAGATTTATGCCCTGGGGAGGCACACCAGCATGGGCTCACTGATGTCTAAGCATACCTTGGAGCAGGGTGGGCATTTGTAGGATCTGCCTCCTCTGGCTGGCCACCTATTTTCATGACATTTGTAGAAAGTCAATATTTTCAGGGTCTTTGCCTATACCTTCCTGACAATTTGCCTGAACCTGAACAATCAGTTCCAAATTTAATAAGGCAGGGCTAACGGGCACATATGTACGGCTACACACCTTCTTCACCACCATCAGCCCCCAAGCACACAGGCAGCGCGACTGCGTGCGTTTTGCTTCAGAAAAAAATCTCACAAAGGTTCACAGCCACCTCTTTTTGATGGCCAATTTTCTGAAAATATCGTATAGAAAAATCAATCCTCAGGCTGAGCTTTCAAGTGCCAAGCATCAGCCCAAAGTGAGTTTTTAATGGCAGAGTTAAGAAGGAAGAAAGGGTGCTCTGAAAGCAAAACCGAGACACATGCTGCTTAAGATCCCATACCGTTTTCTAATACAAAACCAAACAAAAAATCCCAGCAACTCACACTGACCATAGACTTGCCACACTGTGGAATAATCTATGAAGATGGTTTTAATATACAACTCACCTGGGAGGAAGCAGTTGTGGTGAGCACAGAAATGGAGCCATCTCCTCACATATTAGAAGAGGCAGCTGGGAGGCAAAAATCCCCTGGAGATGCTTTCACGCCGACTCATTACCCTGGCCACAAGGAGAAGATATGAGACTGGTTCAGAAACCTGCAGCAGTACTAAGGATAACAGAAGGATGCTGTCACTGCCTTCTAAGTGTTCTCACAAGTTCAGTGCATCGTACACAACCTGAGCGCCCCGTGTGCACAAACTAAGGGCTGTATTGAGTTCAATAAGGCAAGAAACTTCCAGCACACCCACTCAAATCTGGAGCTAGTAGCCATTCCAGGGGACTTAGGACAAAGGGAATGTGATATATTCCTCTATATACTGTCTGGGATTGTAATGAGTCAGCCCCTCCGGAATATTTTAAAAGAAGGGCCCCAAGGCAAACTTTCTCTCTTGGCAGCTGTATTGTAGGTGCCTCCTGTTTCAAATGAGAGGACACGCTTTAGTTTCAACTTTACCCATGTTCTACACAAACTGAGCATTTCACTTTATTACTGAAAATAACTGGTAGCAAAATACAGTCGCGTAAGCAAGTTAATTAAATGAACATTTTACATTAAAGGAATAGAGTTCTCAGAGCAGTACGTTCCCTGCATCAATGAACTTTCCGTGTCTGCCATCACACACCCTGCGTACACCATCTCCTCTGAGGAAGATGGGGAGATGTATGGATGTGAGCTTCTGAAAGGATTTCAGAAGGTGTAGTGAGAAAGGACTTTGTTATTCTTTCCGTAAATCAACCTAAAATTTACCCAGCTGGGAAAACAGGTTAGTTAACGGGATTATCCAAATCTGAAATTCCAGTGATTTTCTCTTTTTGGACATTTTTGCTAGTCTGAGTGTTTGAAATCCAAACAATCTGTCTGTCAAGCTGGTATGCAGGTCTATGGAGAAGGATTTTTAAATCCCATAGTTACTTCTGGGTATCAGGAAACAGCCCTTATTTCTACAAGAATGTATACTTTCCCAAATTCTTTTTTATCTGGGCATCCATATAGAAACCTTAGTCACCCATGATTTTTTCTAACAAAACACCTGCTTCCAAAGGCTTGTATCTCAGCTCATGCAAGTATAGAAAAAATATAGTGCTAATTACCATCTTCTGGGTATTTTCTTTTGAAGAAGGTCTTTTAGATATGGATGGTCTCAAAACCACAAGTGTCCTGAAAAAAAAAAGTCCGTTCTTCATCCGTAGTTAGCATCCTGAGATTAATTTTTTCCTAATCAAATTTACAACAGGAATTCAATTTAGACAAAATTTTCCCACTTTAAGAGTTCCACTACAAATCCAGTGACAGAGTTAAACTACGCAACCACCTTGTTCATGGTGGATTCTCAATTCCAGTGTTTCAAGCTCAAATTCCAGTGTTTTCAGACTGCTGTGTGTACTATGTTTCTCCCTGGACAATTTTACAGTCTTGCTACAGCACTGTTGTTTTATAGCTAGCAACCTGGGCTAGTAGTTTTCACTGACTTGTTCAAATATCATGGTCCTGCACAGATGGTGGTTGTGATCATTTAGCCACCAAAGGTCAGCCAGTTACACCCCAACTTCCCAGTAAACCTGCAAGGATGATTCTGCTTGAAAAATTCATTAGTCCAAGCTCCAGTCTACCATGGACAAAAGCACTCTTGGGTCAACCGGGGGTTGTTTGCTTTTACATGTCAGTAAACAAAGCCTAATGTATCAAGATATTCAATTATTTCAATTTATATAAAGGGGGGGGGAAGAAACAGATCAAGAACTTATTAGTAAAAGCTATCATGATTCCACAACCATCAAAGGTGCCCACTGCATGGCAGTGGGAAAAGCTTCAGAAATTTATATACAGAGAAGATCTCTGCATTGCTGTGAGCATTTTCACAAAACCCATTGCATTCTTAACAAAAAGTGTTAACAAATTTGATTTGGGGAACAGAAGCCAAATGACAATTATAACAAACTCATAGGCCACCAAAAAGAAAAAAAAAAAACTACAATCCCCCATGTTTCTACAGTGTTTCTTAGTAATGCTTATATTGTGATAGCACTTGATGATCACACCAGTCTGACCCCAACTGTGCAAGGTACCACCTGGGCATATAATGAATTCCCATCTTTAATGGCAATCAGGAAGACCAGAGATAGCTGATGGGTGAGATAACAGAGAAGCCAAAGTAGGAAGCAGTGGGATAGGATTACTATAAAAAAAAAAAAGATGTGCCTAACAAGAACATAAAAAAGTTGTATCAGCTCAAAGCAAAGATCCACCTTGCTCAGGATCCTGTCTCTGATAGCAGCTGAAAGAACAGAGGAAACTCATATGATATGTCCCCCCAAAACTCTCCCATCTTGCAGCATTTGCAGATCATAGGCTTCCTGAGACAGACGAGGTTGCTATACATTTAGCAACCCTTAACACATTTCTCTTCTATGAACCTGTCCTGCCCACCCTTGAACCCACATAAGCCCTCAGCACCCAAAGCATCCTGCGTTCCCCTTCTCAGCCACGTGTGATTTGAAGAACCTCCTTTTGCTTGCTTTGAGCCTGGCTCCTGCCCGCTTCAGCTGTTGACAGTTTGTTCCTTGTATCAGGATAAACACTGAAGAATCAATCCCCCACTTCACGCCATTCACGATTTTTGTTCTTCATAGTAAAATAAACAGCAAAGAATCAATACGCCATATCCCCTATCCTAATCTTTAGTTAGCAGCAGTGATGGTAAGCTGTCGTTTCCTGGCAGCTGTATCAGTAGGTAGTTAAAATACTTTGAAAGAGATTTTCTGTGAAAGGATTTAAAAAAAAAACATTCTAGAGACTAAATCCTGCTAGTAATAGCAAGCTTATACAAGCAGCAGTGCAGCAGAAGACCCTGCATGGAAGGAGCAGCCAAACTGCTTTGCCTATCACAGACTTACTGTAACCCATGCAGTGTCCCCCCACCTTGGGCTCCTTGTTAGCAATGAGAAAATGTGGATAAAGAGCTTTCTATACCATCTCCCCTCTTCCTTTTTCTGGCTGCCTGGGAGCCCCACGCTCGCTGTGGAAGCTTCTCAGCACCAACCCCGCACTCCTCTGACCCCTGAGCTGTTCTAGCCTCACCTTGAGCTCACTGCTGAAGTGAGCAGCCCACAGATGGGCCAGCTACCAGCTAGCCTTAAATCATCCACGTGACATTATTTATCACGGCAATGCAGCGGAGAACAGAATCAAACTACAAGAACTTAAAAGAAGAGGAAAAGTGATTTGCCTTTCTCCTTGCAGTAATAGCGGAAAACTTGACATAAGTATTTCTTTTAAATCAAAATGATGACTCCTCCTATTTAAAACACAAAATCGAGTAGAACGTATTGCTTTATAATGGTCTGTGGAAGCTGACTTTAAAAAAAAAAAACATTTAAACTCCTCACTTTAAAGAAAAAAGAGTATTTGTCAAGAACAAGGGCGGGGGGGTCCTAAGGGAAGAAGATTTTTATTCATCTATCTATTCCTGCTCTCATGGAACTCACAAATAAAATTCTCATTATTGGGCCAAATCAGACATGGATTGGGACAAAATCAATGACCTCCATGAAACTGCAGCATCTGCTAAAACACCTGGCAAGAAATGACCAAGGAACCCACTGGTCAGCCATGGAGAAGGGCAAGCATATCACTAAGTGGAGGGCTAATACATGTCGAACAAATGCGAATATTCGGTTAGCAAATATGCCAGCTTTACAAAAAATCCCCCCAAATCTCTGACAAAATGAATAGTAATTAATTTTGCAATAATTCTTTCTGAATGTGATTATTGTGCATAGTCATGAAAATCCCTTTTGTTTTTAAAAGCTAACAGTCCAGGGCATATGATTCTTAGCTGATTCACAAGGTAGAAATAGAGTTCAGGAGTAAAACTTTCAAAGGTAAGTTCATGGGGAAGAAATAAATCATAATTCAACACTAGTATGTTCACATCAGTGTCACATCTGTTCCTAAAAACACCTAGATTTTAGCACACAGAGCTGCACAGAGCTTTTGAAGAATTTGCTCCTGAGCTCAGCTATTACCCACTCCCTGCAAGATTTTTCTTTCAGAGCCATAAGGATGATTCAGTTTTGGGCCATGTGACCAAGCATTCTCCGAGCTCATGGGATCCCCGTCTGAGTGAGTATCACTATATCAACCTCAAAACTGATTTAGAAGGTATATTTTACCAGTCTCCTTAAACAGCTGCATTCATATTGGTGGCAGTGAAATACAGTTCCAACATCTGCAGCATGTTCAGGCCTAGGAGAGAATTACCAGCTTTCAAGAAATGGTTATATTTGAGACATCAGTGAGTCCTCCCTGGGAAAGGCAGAGGAGAACAAGAAAACCTCCCTGGAGATCTTTATCCGAATGCAAATTCTGACCTTCCATGTCTTATTTCTTCAGAATCAGTTAGGTAACTACCTCGCCTCTTCCTTTTCCAGACACAAATGGAGGATCCCAGTGACTTTTAATTAATAAAATTCTAAATTCGTGGGCACATTTTCCTTAATTCCCCTCCCTTCCATTTGAAAAAGATGCTTGGCTTAGTGTTGGTGTATTTGCTGCTACAATCCAAGGTAGGTGCCCTTGAAAATAACAAAAGGACAAACGCTTACATTGTATATTCAGAAACAGTTTGGAATCCTTTCTGTGCCCAAAAGGTTCATATATATGCTGTATTACATCCTTCTATTACAGGTCTTATAAAAATACAGGAGATACATAACAGTGCTTCCTACCTCTGAGGTAACTCAACCTTCATTTTACTATCGCTGATAAGAGTCTCCCAAAGCTCTATTCTGGAGGAGAAAAGCGTCTTACTCTCTTCTTTTAATATGCTATGCAGACAGAGTAATCTCTTTCCCCTGTCTCTCACTACATAAATCAATTTGCAAGACGCAGCTAAATCAGCTTTTACAAACAAAGAAGGGATCACAAAAATGAAAAGATTAAAAAATGGCAAAATGCTAGAGAAAGAACCTTTATACCGAGATGTCATTGAGATGCCAGTGCAGCAGCGCAGCCCTTCGAAACAAAACATGTGCTTCACTTCAGGCATCTGCTAAATCCCACTGATGCGTACTTAACACACGCTTGCACCATTTGATAAGCCTAAACTACTAAAGTAGTGAAAGACAACCTCATCTAGATCCCTGAGAGAAAACTCTCCTCGCCTCAAAACGGCATATGAGAAAAGGCACGGCTCTCAGGAGATGGTCCTCTGCACAATGTACTCATCTGCCTGATGGAGTCCCACACTTTCAAGAGAGGCCCTTCTGCACACAAGGCTCTTATTTGCTCAGTATTGTATTTTCTTTTCATTTTCATGCACTTTTTCAGATGTAAATTCTTCCTCTATTGTTGATACAGATTTTCATTAGAGTTTTCCACACATAGTCATTGCTTTTGCCTTACATTGGTAATGAAGCCAAACAGCACAGTCACTGCCTTGTTTTTATATGCAGAGTACCTGCAGATTGTAGAAACAGGAGATACATCCTCATGACAAAACGTGTTTATCAAATCTGTGTATTAATCCACCTCTGATTATTTAACACCTTATCTTCTGAAAACTTAGGTAGGCTATATACAATTCACTCTGGGTGGGACTTTCATAACTTGTATGTGCCATTTTATTGAAAAAAATGAATTCTGCTTCAGCAAATACCAGCCAGGTTAAAAAAGAGAAAAACTCTCTGTCCATCAAAACAGCAACTCTTTATCTAAACATGCATTTAATACAGGAGGATGCTAATCATTTTGATTAATTGAAACTTCTGTCATACTACACATACAGTAAACAGAAGTTGTTCATATAATTAGCAACATGGAAGCAGTGTGTGTTAGCTTATTCAGAAGACACCCACGTATGCCAATTACATTATTTTGCATTGACTGACAAAGAGCAAAAGTATGTTTTTAACACTGAATCTTAATCAGAACGTGATTTTTGACAGATAAAATACTAGTAATTTTTAAGTGCTTAGAGAAGGCTTTTGTATACATAATTTGAAATATTTGTAAGAGCAGAGTATTTGTACAAATGAAATAAAACAAACTAAGCAATCAGTATGTGTAGTTACCTAATGTTCTCATAGGAGACATCCTTTTAGCACCTCTATAAAGGTGACAATCTCCTCTCGCTTACATTAATAAAGATGAAGCAATTCACCCTTGTTCTAACATGGAGTCAGCTTCTGGATCCACAAGTAGAGGCAAAGGGTAGAGAGAGACACAGAAATGGACGGAGGTTGGGAATCTCTGCATTAAACACTTTATCTAGTTCCATTCATTCCAGGTTTAGCAACATAATGGAGGCAACACACCAAAACCCAGGACCAGCTGTTCCTCAATACACCCCCGGAATGACTCCCAAAACACTAGTATTTTGTTTACTAGTATTTGCATCTGTAAATGTGTCCAAAAATCATGACTTGAGGTTCTTAAAATGCATAGGATTGCACAAAAATTATGAATGTAGCTTAAAATAATTGCTGTGGAGATCTACTTCTTTGATTTCTGTTTAGCGAGCATTTAGGTTTTGAGGACTTGCATTTACTCTTTCCCCCACAACGATAAGGACTAGTCCTTTTGCTGCAAAACCAAAATCTCTCCCGTCTTGTAACAAGAAGCACATGTCGCTCGGGAAGTGCTGACAGGGAGATGACAGCCCCGGTAGGCCCTCACAGCAAACATGCCCCAGGAGGTTGCGACACGGTGAAACCACATGTGCCAGCAGCACTGATCCAAATGTACGACAGTGTAAATGAGAAGAGATCGGGACTCAAACCTAACAATGACCACAGCATTTATTTGACACCGAGCCACTCCTTCTCGATTTAGTTTTCAAAGTACTGAACATTGCTCCATTTGGCAATGCTATGACGCAGTGTAAATCAAATGTAACAAGACCTCTGAAGTACTGTATGCATAAGCAGTTCTGTTCAGGCAAGGGCTGAAAAACTCAGCGGACTTTCCTTTTGTCATAGATTTCTTTAAAAGCAATTTAGTTAGTTTAAATGCTGACAAGAACATTTTCCACAGCATTATTATTCATGTTCTCCCAGTCACAGATATGTATCGCTGTTCTGCTTGGGGCTTTTTTCTTTTTGCTATTTCATGCAGGTTTGATTTGAGAGGGTGAAAAACTAACTAGAAACCATTGGTCCCTTCTAAGAAAAGCTGATGTATGTTATTAGGTCCTACTGACTCCGTCTGCTGTACATGTTGTCTGCATGGTTCATGGTTTTCAGAAAGACAGATGCTTGCTGACCTAGGATCTTGTCAGCCCTTATGTTTACAGAGTATTTAAAGATAATGACTGTATGGGACCCTTGAACTAAATGTTCTGTTTTTAAAAAGTGAAAGAAAAACAAAGATAAGCAATGTGTTACCATAAATGAATTTGAAAGAACTGGAAAACTATTTACTGATCCAGCCAACATTTATACGCCTGATTAATCTCCAGGAATTTGACAGGCTAAACATAAGTTTCTATGTTTGCAGGGCTGGAGCTGCATAGTCAACTGCACGGGTAACATACAGCAACGTTACAGGCGTTACAAAACACCTGCCTGCATCGCACATCTCATGGTGGAAAGCAAAACGGCACGGCAGCTTCTCCGCTGCAAGGCAAACTCTGGAGAAGTTGATGTGAGGTGCTCAAATAGTCACGTAAGGTGGGCAGTTTGTAGCCAGCAAGCTGCCCGTGGCCTGGTGTGATAATTCATCTTGCTTGTACCTTGCACACAGTGACCTTTATCCTGGGAAAAAAATGAGAGATGTTTGCCGACTGGAAGAATTATTTTGCTAACAGCAGCAGTCTGGCCCTGCTGCCAGCCTTCCTAGGGACCATACTCTGCAGCCTTCCTAGGGGCTGAGCTCTTACTCATGTTGTAAGATCAGCCCATCTCTGACAAGACAGTCTAAGAGCTACAACACTATGAAAGGTAGTAACAATACGTGGCTTGCAACCTCCACTGTAATCATTCAACTCTGCTGCCCTTGTACTCCTGACTGCCCCCATGAAAGCAAGGCACCAGCATGCCAGGCTGACGATCCTGCCACCAGCAGCAATGCTGGATGGAGCGTCTCAGTGCACACGCTGCGCAGTTCTGGCTTTCTGGCAAGCCCTGCATTTGCAACAGGAGGTCCAGTCATATGACAGGAAAGGGTTTCCAGTATTTGGCTTTCGCCAGACAGCAGAAGAACTTCCAAGTGGCCGTCACAGGAAGAAAAATTGGAAATGTCTGACCTCGCGAAGCTGGAAGCATCTGAACGCTGTGGAGGAACACAGAGCTTGGTGAGATGGTTCCTGCTGAGCTAGACTTGGGGTGTTCAAACCTTCTGCCTGGGCAGCAATGCAGCAGCCTATTTTCCTGGTATGCCAGCACTTGCTTGTGTCCACATGTTTGTGATGCTGCCTTGGCAGCCTGCCCAGAGGAGTCACTCCCCTTCAGTGAACCAACAGATTGTGATTTCAGTGCCCATTTGGGCGCTGGCTGGAGCTTCCTTATTGCTTTCTGTATCATCCTCTGGGTTTTCTGCTGTTTCTGTAAAAACATAAAATTACACCCTCTTGCATCACCACGTCCTGCTCTGCCTTTGCCTTGGGCAGCACAGGCAAGCTCCCCTCAAGGGGGAAGCAACCAGGAGAGCCGTTTGGGGCCTCTGTAGTCTGCTGTAGCCTCAGTTATGGACCAGGATCCCCTTGTGCTATACTATGTACGCAGAACAAAGGGAGCCCAAACAGCAAGCAGGAAGGCCAAAAGGGATATAATAATGCTAGTAGACTTTCGTGGACTTCTAATAGGCCTTAGGATATGTTCTGCTATATATAAGTGTTACGACTTTATCATTCAGCTTTTTTAGCCTAAGCAGCCATAGAAAGATGCCAAGGGAAGGTGAATGAAAGGGAGTGATCAGAGTTAAGACAACATGAACTTTTAATTTCTGTTGTTCAGAAGGGAGCACAAGAGTGCGGGGCCTGGTTGGTTCAGGTAATCTCATGATAAAAAAAATTAGACTTAAAGCCGGCTTTAGACACAGTGACAACATTAAGTGCATTTGCTTCTGATATTTGTATTAATGTTGTATTTTGAAGACTATAAAAGAAGGGCTCTGAGTCAGTGTTCCCTCTGACACTAAATTGACAGTTCTACCTGCAGATCCAACCTGCATTTGCAACATGGTATTCTGACCTTTGGTAACCTTTATACCTAACAGGTTAGTTATTAGCATTTCATAAAACAATTCTATGCCAGGTATTAGATGTCTCTTATTTCAGTCTACAGAATCATACCACATGCTGCATTTCTTTGACGAAGCACTTGTATTATTCTTTCTGTCACTTTTTGTATTTCACGGCAAGATTCCTCACTATACCTCAGATACCCCCAGACTCCATTGGACCATCACCTGAAATAGGAGAAGTGTCTGCTAGGTTAGGGAGCAACATACATTACAAAAAGCACAGCTAAAAAGAGAAAGGAGCCTGTATCTTAGCATTTGCCCAAGCACTGCAAAAACTGTGGACAAAAGGTAATACTACTAGCTTAAAATATTTCAAAACTTCTCCCTACCAATGAACCACCCATTCTCTGCTTGCTCCTGTTCCCTGCAAAACAAATGCAAACTGTTAAATCAGATGCCCTTCACCAGGCAGGCTCCCGAACAGAGACATGCCAACACCACCCAAGGCCACGCACCGCAGGGCAGAGGCAGGCGTGGGGGAAGCGGTGGCAATACCTCTAGCCGGTATTGTCATCAGAGACTCCGGCTTTTGAAACCATAATCTTATTCTGGATCTGGATGGAGGCTGCTGCTGTACTTGGTTACATGAGGGAACTTAATTGTCCTTAAATTATGTGAAACTAAAGATGGCAGTTACACTCTTCACCTTCAAAGAGATTTTAATTCAATCCATCCCACTAGCCAGTACATCTGTACATATCCATTTTGGCATATTACTAATGTGTTTAATGGAAATAAACAAAGCCATGTGTTTTACGTTAAAACAAAGAGCATGAGATCTTGGTTACATGGCAATTAATAATTTGAACGGAATTTTATTTCAGCTTGGTATTATCTTGTGGGCCATACACAAAATCACAAGACAGGCCTTCTGTATGTGTCCAAGAGTTCTCCTGTGCTTTAGATGTCCTATTATTAATTTAACCAGTAATTTATTCAGACTCTATTAAAAAATTGTTTGGGGATGCTTCTGGTAAGGAGAGCAGTGAGATTCTTTTTCAAATCTTTCACAGGTAAAGAATTCGTTTGAAGTCATTTATTGCTACTATCATTTAATATACCCTCGATATTTATGCAAGACAGCTGCACAACTTAGGGTAAATTATTACACCTCTAAAAGTAATTTGTAGTTCAAAGATTTCTTTGTCACTGAGCATGAAGAAGAATATTAGACACTGTGTTAAATGCATAAATAGACTCAGCTGACTTTGCAAATATGTGACTAGCACACTACAGCTCAGAAATTTCTTGTAAAGTATAAGGTATGAAGCCAAAAAGGAAGTATAATGCAATATGTCCTTTAAAGTTACAATGGAACATATGAGAAAGAAAACACAATGCAATATGACTTACTCTGTAACTAGTCTAACCAGAAAAAATAATTATAGTCAGCTCTCCATTAATTCTGGGTGGATTATCAAATTTGGAAATAAATTATGCTAAGGATGCACAACAGCTGCCTTGTTTCTAAACAGGCCAATTAAAGCTGGCAAGGCTTATTAACTCACGCACAGCACCATCCGGGTTCAGCACTGCTGCTTCCAGCCCCGAGCTGGCGCTGGGCAGTTAGATGGAAAAGCACTTGGGCAAACCTGGAAGCAAGGCACGGAGGCCCTCCAGTCCTGCAGAAGGTACAGTCCCCAGCTGCCATCTCATGCTGTGGTCCCTTCTGTCACATGAGCACAGGCAGTCTCGGGAGGACCATACGCGACTGGCTGGTTACCAAGGGGTATTCCTGACCAGCCTCAAAGAAGAACAAGACTGTCACACACAAAACCGCAAATTCAAGTGTGAAGATGCACTAATTTCTGCAAAACTGCAGCAGTGCTGGAAGATTTTACATCACTTTGCAGGAGATTTATGTAACAGACAAATCTCAAGCTTACAGATCAATCCAAACTTTCTTCTTCCTTCCTTTAAAATTGTTCATTTTCTCAACTATGAGATTTTTGGGCTACATTCAGGCTTTTGCTGGAAGGAAGCACCATCTTTTCTTAGAAACAGTACAATTTGTTCATGTAATGAATTACTTCATACTCAATGCTCAATTATTTATTGATTTTATTTGATACTATTAATTCCTACAAGTTTTATAAGCAGTATGTATCAATTCCATTTTGGCCATTCCAGGGTGAATCCTTAAGTTTTCACATTCTAAGAGGCATTTATCTTAACATAATCAAGTCATCTGCAGGTTACAGAATACGGACATGGAAGTTAATTGGACTGCTTACTGGAAGTGTTCTCCAGCTCGGTTCATGCTGCCGTGACAGGTTTTTTGAACATTCAGGTGATTGATTCTAGGTACTGGGTCTGCTGTTTCCCTATTCTCTTTCCACAGGTACAATGTTCCCATTAAATTTGACTTTGAAGAATAGCTATGAGAGTGCTTTTCACTAGCAAAACTTTTTGTAGCAACCAAGTATTGCATTCAATACCTGGATTTAGAAGACAGGAGCTGAAGTGTTGTTAGTCTGCTGCTAGCACTGCCCAGTGCAGCAAGCGGCTCCTGGACCACATGACAAGATAAATGCCATGCCACTTCTCTTCTAGATGGGGATAAAATAAATAAAGCTACTGAGACAGCTCTGAAGAAGCGGGCTTGGGTACCAGATGCAGCACAGGTACCACAGAGTGCCCCAGAAGCAGTGTAAGAAATGATGCAAAAAAGAATGACAGACAGTAAAAGCATCACCCTTCAGTAGTTACTGAAATGCTTTTTGTTTTATTTAAATGAAAGTAGTAAAACCTGTTCTGGAAATAGCTATCCTCAAGTTTGGAATGACAACAGGCTTCCACACTTGAACTTTAGACGAAACAAAGCCATCAAGAAGAACAAGATAAGACCTAAAAGGTTATAGCTCTTGGGAGGGAAGACTGTGAAATAAAAACACAAACCACATCGATGTTTTCTTGGTGAAGGAAATACTTCAACCCAATGGGCAAGAGCTGTTGCTGAACTATTTCGAGACTAGAGAGGGAAAGAAAAGGGCAGAGTTGTAACAGAAGTATTTGGGAAATACTCAAAAATGCCCTAAAGCTACTTTAACAGATACAGAAAATCTGATAAAGCATGGTCTTCTCTTCCTCAGTGAATTTCAAATAGTGTTTTCAAAATCTCTGAAGAAAGAAAAATAAGACTTTAACACAGACTGACAAAATTGGCTCAGAAGCCATCATGGATTCTTAAGTCTAATGCCTAACTGGTGCCTTACTTCATACTCTGTAGGCAAAAAATAATTCTCTAACCTCTTTCCACCATTCTAAAAGTCTCTAAAACAACATTGTTATGATAAAGCTGTATCTATTTTTGTTTTCTCATTATGTAAATATATACTGTCATATTTAGTACTTTTGGTTATTAGCTAGTGATTTTTATTATCGTCTTATTCAGGCAGAAAAGTGGACTGAACGTGAGAACTTTGTTCTTACTCAAGGGCCTGGAACAGGGAGTCCAGCTTCAGGACCGATGGAGCAGAGTCATACCAAGGCAGGCTTGGCACATTAGGTTAAAGGTCCTATCACGAGCTTCAGAAGCAATACCAATCAATGTCAGACCCACAGAAATCTCTTAGCCAAAATTACAGGGTTCAATGGTCATTTCTCATACATAATTAAAGTAAACAATCATCCAGCTGATCTGCAAAACTTTCCTAAGGCCACCTGCTTGTGTACAGCCTTTTAATCAGCAGAAAAAAATCTGTATTAGCAATCACCTTTCTTGCCATATAAAATGTTCACTATTGATTAAGAATGACAGAAGTGGAAAAATCCACTGGGATTTAGATGCAAAGAGCAGGCACTTACCATAACGGCAAAGCAGGCCAATGCTAATGTTTGGAGTTCTTTTACAACTCAAGCTGCATGTTTTTAAAAATTATTTTTCTTCTTTTAAAAGAAGGCAGCAACATGAGTTTCTTCTAAGACGATGACATCATTTTACAGCCAATATTTTTGTTTGCATATTCTGTTTAATTGGCAGGATTCTTCCTAAACTCTTCAGAAACATTTTGTTCTTAAATAGGATTCTGCTTTTACGTATCTCCATTTTTGCCTCAAGCCACGCTGGAACAACAAAAGCTACAGCTGACAAGCACCAAGCAACTGATCTGCAGATCAGTAACTCTGGACTTTTAGAGAAACTGAGGCATCCAAAAGCAGTGGACACCCTTCAAAAACGAGAACATAATGAAATACTCATGGCTCTGCTTACTTTGTTCAACTAGCATCTGAATGAATGTCCAAATGCTGAAGTTATCCAATGCAATTAAGACAGCGGTGAGATAATAAGAACATGGCTTTGTATATGGAGGACCAGTAACTTAAAATACATCCTTTCTAACCCCCCAAGTGTAGGGATATGGCTGAGTGGGGACTGACCTGCCTGGAGCACTCTGTGGTCCATAGTTTCGCTTGCAGTTGTCCATGAACAAGAACAAATGCAGATGCCACAAATGAGGGCTGCTCGTAAGCAGGCCTATCTTACCCAGCGGCTGCACTGGTCCTAGAAAGCCGAGGCCCTGGGGTGCTCCTCTGAGCCACCCGGGGCTCCGGTGAGCTGGCTGAGCTGCCGGCAGCCCCCAGCCCTGCGGTCCCCCTGAGAAGAGCTGGGACACCCCAGGACAGCAAAGGGCTGTTTGTGGGACAGCAAAGGGCTCACCCACAGCTGGAGGTCCTCAAGCCCCACAAGCCTGGGCTAGAGGATGCCATCTTCCCCTCATTTCCATCACAGCCACGCACCTTCACAGCCAGGGAGATCTCCCTCAGCTGAGGGGGGATCCCACAGCCCCCATTGCATCCCCCTTCCCGACACCCTACTGTCCAGGGGACAGAGCCAAGAGCGGGGCTGCGGGAAGCCATTCCAGCCGCCGCTGCCCGCTGCTGGGAAGGAGGTGAAGGGGCACCCTCTATCTGGGGCCTCGTCCCCACAGGCGAGGCCGCCGCGGCGCTGGCCAAGCCCGAGGAGTTAATGGCGGCAGGAAGCCACCCCCCGCCTGCCGCGCTGCCTCCTGCCGCCGGCCCTCCCCGTGACACGCTTCCTCCGGCGGACGGGAACTGGGAGGAGTGAGCGGCCCCGGGCTGCCGCCCCCACCCCGCCAGCGAAGCCAGCCAGCCACCGTGCCCCGCTGCCCGCGGAGATCCGCGGCCGCCTCCGCGGGGAGGGACGCCGCCGAGCCCCGCCGCCGGGGCGTGCCAGCGGGCGTCCGCCGCCGCCGCGCACCGAGCTCCCTGCGCCCAGCCGCGCCGCAGCGCCAACATGCCCGCCGTCGATAAACTCCTGCTGGAAGAGGCTTTGCAGGACAGCCCGCAGGTAGCGGCCCGCTGCCAGGGGCGAAGCTGGGGCGGGGGCGCAGCCGCGTCGCGGCCGCTGCCGGGGGAGAGCCAGGCCGCCCGCCGGTGTGACGCGCCTGAGCTGGCGGTGCCGGCGGGCAGCCCTCTGGGTCTGGCCGGGGCGCTGGGGGCTTGACAGGTCGGGAGGGCCGGGGAGCAGCCGTCCCGCGGTGGGGAGAGGGATGTCAGCAGGCGGTGCAGGAGGGCAGGGCGGCGGGGCAGCAGGGCGGGCTCCCGACGGGCGGAGAAGTGGGTCAGGGTGACTTCGCCTGTCGGAGCCGTCGGGGGGCAGGGATGATGCGAAGCAGGTAAAAGGCACCCGTGTGGCGTCGGGGGAAGACTTTGGTCTCCTACGGGGCATCTGTTAGGGAAAAACTGGCGGTGTCTGCTCCTGGGGGCCTCTGGAGAAGACGGTTGCCCCCCCGCGCGGGGGGGCAGGGTGTGAGGAGGCCGGGGCACGGCGCCCCTTCTCCCCACCTCCCTCAGAGTAACCCCTCCTTTGGCTTTTTCCTCACGCTGTCCCATCTGGGTGCGGGCTGGCTGGCTGTAAGGGTTGCCCTGAAGAGGTGAGGTGTGTCGGGGAAGGATAGGTGGGCATGGCTTGGTGCCCTGGCTTCCTCCGAGGTCCCTGAGGGAAAGGGAGACTTCTGCACAGTGAGTCACCTGGCCGCGGTGACAAAAGTGGGCTGAAGGAATGTCAGCGCCAGCATGCCTCCTCCTCCCTGCTCGTGGTGAGGGATCCCAAGGAGGGCGGTAGTTCAGATACAGGGGCTTCCCATGAGGATAGATGGGGTGAAGTGGATCCCACCAAAGATGACCTCCTTCTGAAGGAGTCCGAGAAACGAGGACAGGCAGTTGCTGCCCATTCCTTCCCAACCCCTGCAGGCAGGGAAGAACATTTCTCCCCTCACCCCTGTGCTACGCCCAGCCCAGTGTAGCACCCTGTGCCCCAGTGCTGGGAGCCATGATGTGACACAGCTGCAGACATGACCCCTGAGGACCGCGGAAACCCCACAGCAAAGAACATGCCATGTTGTGATGTTTTCGGGGGGCAGAGAGGTGTGAGGCCTCAAGAACTGGGAAAGGAGGATGGAAGGAGGGAAGTTTGGGTGGAAGAGAGAAGTAAGGGGACGGGGAAAGAGTGGAAATTTCACAGAGGGGTGGGGAAGGTGCATTTGAGGACAAAGCGTGGTGCAGAGGCACAAAAGTAATTGGTGAAGCAGGGAAAGAAGAATGGAGGGCAGGGTGGATCAGCGTGGATCTTGTTCCCAGGAAGCCCTGTGTTGTAATCCTAATTCATCTGCTGATGGGTCAGGAGGAGGAATGAATAGGTAAGCTGTGGAGCAGATTGCTGAAAGGTGTTACAGAGTCTGTCACGAGACATTTTGAAGGAAAGATTGGACATGCACCTGTCAGAACTTAATGAGTCTTGGGACTCATCTTGATCACCTCTTCTTAGCCTGTTTTGCTGTGATTCCATGAAATCTCATCCTAGTAAGAACGATTTTCATCATCTGTTTGATATGGCTTATGTGGAATTTCCATCCTTGGACCAGAGTTTCAAAACTTGACTGGAAGAAGTGTTGAGTAACCTGATGTAATGTCAGTCAGCCCTGCTTTGAGCAGGGGTTTGGACAAGGTGACCTGCAGAGTTCCTTGCCAGCCTGAACTGTTCTATGTTCCACAATATACCAAAATGTGCTAGATTTACTATGAGCAGTTATTAACGTTTTTAGTATTAACCTCCCCACTGCATTCTGGAGCTGAAGAACTTGACATGCAGGATAAGTGAACTCATTTACCTCTTCAGTCAACACTTCCTTCAATGATTAAAAATGTAACACTGACTGAAAGCAGCTGAACAATGCACTGAATTGAATTTGGAGGTCTTCATCTTTCTTCTGACCTGAAATGAAGGGTGTTAACATCTCCTTTGCGATTACTGGAAATATCAGGCTGTGCATAAACCTGAGTATTTGCAGGATGTTTTGGCTTGATTTGGTCATTACTTATTTTCAAGTCTTACAGCTTTGGGAGGGAGGGGCATTGTTTAATTTTTATAATGGCCCAGTGTTGCTAAAATGTATTTTTTCATGCAAGGAAACGGGGATTTTTTCAGTCTTTTATATTTTTTTTTTCTTGGGGAGAGCTTTAAATTCACAGCACAACATGGTCCTTCTGTGAGCTGGGTGCTACAAATTCAAAGCCAAAAAGCAGTCTCTGTCCCACAGAACTTACAGCATAGCAGCTTATGGGATCATTTACTTCTGCATAAAGTGACCTGATTCTCCTCTGCCCTGTTCAGTCACTTACAGCAATGCAAAGGGATGGTAAAATGAGGCTATAACCTCACTTTGTACGAACTGTGTGAAGTATGTAAATTATGTGCAAGACAGAAGACAATTAGGCCAAAGTTATTTCTTCATCAGTTTTCTGAAACTTGATTTCTCTCTCCCTAACAGTACAGTATTTTTGTCTTGATTTGTCTCCAAGCGCTGGCTGAAAAAGAAGTGTCTTAATTTTGAAGTGTTTGGCTACAAAATAGGACAGAAATTTACGTAAGCAGTCATGCTAAAACCAGGGGAAATACTTACATAAAAGTAGAAATTTTTTTCCTATGTTTCCAGAAGCTGAGATAATGGTGCTGTTAATGACGCCTCCTAAATGTTAGCTTAATATTTGGATTACTGGTTTATTTCAGCAGCATTAGCTGCTATTCCAGAATTTGTCAAAACAGCAACAACGAAAATATATACAAGCTGGTATTTCGTTGCAGTGATTTAAAATGGTGTTCTTAAATATAAAAGTTTCCAAGAATAACTTCCAAACTGCTTGAATCATTTATTGGTTTTATTATTTTTAACATTGTGCTAATAACTGAGGCCAAGACTTTCAGAAATTATTTCCCTGAGCTGTTCTACCTGAACCCATATTTAGACATCTGAAAAACCGAACCTGCAAAAGTTCAGTAAGATTAGCAATGTAGCTGACATTCCTGTGTTTGGAAACCTCTTCCAGCATGCAGAAATGTGTGATTTGTAGCCTACTTCAGGCAATTTCTTTCTAACTTTTTAGGCTTGGCTTGAGATTTGTCTTGATAAACATTGTGTCAAGTTTTATCATTTTTGCCTTCCCTAGATGTATTTTTTAACCATCTTCATACCCTGTGCATTTCATGTGCTGTTGTAACACTAAACAAAGATGAGCGCTGTATAGATAGAAGATAGTTTGTTGACATTAGTTTTGCTTGTTTTAACGCATCATTTAAGATAAAACATTTAAAACCAGATATTTTTGAAAAGCAGTATGTTTTCAATTACTGAAATAATAGCTTAGTGTGGAAAACTCTCAAAATCATGCCACTGTCCTTCTAGGGAAGTTCTGCACAAAGGTCCTTTATAAGTTTGGGTTCTTGGTATCCATTTCATTGAGTTGGCCTTCTCTACATTCTTTGGTTTTTATGTTCTCTTTATTTGAAAACAGTACTTTGTATTACGTACCTCCTTACATGCTAAGATCTCAAGCTAGTTTCCCAAATGCATTGACTGCCAGTGTCTCTAAGGTAGGAAGTATAGTAGCAGCTTGGCATGTTAGCAGACTGAAATGTTGAGAGCTTTAGAGTTACTTGAAGTATGGAAGTACTCCCGTGCAATGTCTAGAACAGAACCCAAGGACTGACTCCCAAGTCATGTACTTTAAGTGCTGAGCAACACTAATTTCTGGCTTAGATATTTCTCGGCAGAGATGAAATGACAGTTAATCTTAGGCCAGGATTCTTGAAGGATGGTAGTTTTCAGTTTTTCAGGACAGACATAAAGTCTGGGCAGAGAGTTTTGCAGAGAAGAATAAATGCCTTGGGGAAGTACATGTGCCTTCTGTTAAAATAGCGGAGCAACTTAAAACTATCTTAAAATTCAAACCTGGATATTTCAGGTACATTAGAGATTCCTGTAATATGAGGATAGATAAAGCACTTGCTCTGTTACAGGACTGATGTGATTATCAAAGTACTGGAGTTCATGTGTGCCCCTCATGTAAGCAGATGAAACTAATTAATGTCATAGAAATTAGCTGTACAGATGGAAAGACATTGCCAGTTAGCGTCAAATAGATTGGATTTACCAAAGTTAAGACTAAGGATGGATCATGACTTTGTTAAAGGGACAGCCTTCCCTCTTTCATTATTGTCTTGATCTAGCAAATTCTGGAGCTTGGCATTATTCTGAGATATCTTTGTTTCCCATCTCAGGAGCTGTGTCAGCAATATAATTCTTTGTTCTGATGATTCCACCAAAACAAACCGAACACAAGTCATTATGCTCTTTTTTTGCCCCCATTTGCTGACAAGGATGAGCTAGCAGAATGGAGAAAGTACGGGGTATCTCTGAGTCGGTGTATCTTTTGCTGCCTGTTGTTGTAGATGAACACTCAGTTGTTTGGTCCCATTACGTCAGCTAGCTTTGGCAGTGGCCCTTTAAGAGTTGCTCAAGACAGTTGGGAGTGAATAATACTCTGTAAATTATCTCATGGAGAGGGGTGCTTTTAATGTAGTCTGACATTAGAGAAGTAAAGTGAGCAAGCAGTGGTGTTTGACCCAGAGTCCTTAACGTGGTTTGGATTACTGTAGTCAGCAGGCAGATATTCAGGATTTTTTACATTCCTGATTATATTGGAAGGAATGTCTATTAGTTAGAGCAAGAGACTGGGAGTCAGGATTTGGCCATAGCATTTTATCACTTTGCTTCCTTATGCCTTAGTTTACCTATCCGTAATAGAAGGACTAATTTCTACATGTTTTGAGATTCTGAATAACAGAATCATGCAAAGTTAAAGGCTTATTGTTTCTGATTGATTTGTATTTTTTGCTACCATCTATTTACATAATTATAATTTATGATTCTTCTTAATATTTTCACTCAGGACTAAAACCATTTGCTTTTTTTCTTTTATTGAAGACTCGGTCTTTGCTCAGTGTATTTGAAGAAGATGCAGGAACCCTTACTGAATATACAAACCAGTTGCTTCAGGCAATGCAACGTGTCTATGGTGCTCAGGTAATTTTTCATTTGTGTTTCTTTTGTTCAATGTGAAGTAGAAGATGAATTGCTATTATGATGCTGTTATTTACATGAAAGTTGCCAAGTACCTGCACTTCTTGTGGTTTAAGAGGAGCTGTAGGTGTTTTACATCTGATATCTCAGCCCTTTCCTGCCTTGATGTTCAGAGAAGTCATATGCATGAAAAAGATCTTATCTGCTTGCTTTGTCTCCAAACAATTAATAAAAGAAGAATTGTGGTATGTCCTTACCGTATGGTACATTGGGAGCCCAGCCTTGACAAAATTGCTTGCCTAAACGTAGACAGAATACACAGCTAGGTATTCACACTGACTTTAGGCATCTAACTGTGTGTCCATTTGGTGGGATTGCTCTTTTGGGTGACTGATAGCGTGACTTGGAGGAAAGAGCTGTCTGCCCATGATCCAGCTGCCTACACCTGGAAGATCCAGCTTTGGAGAGCTTCAAAGTCTTCATGTCCTGGATCAGGTGCAAATGCAGAGCAATCAGAGCCTTACACCACAGCTCAGATACTTAGAAAACAATACGGCACATAGCTAGGGGCTGGAGAAGTGGCATGAAATCAGCAGTGAAAGTCAGTGATGGGCATTTTGGTAGAGTCACTGAGCTTTAAGAGTAGCAAGAGTGTGGGCACGTTGGATGATAGAAATCTGACACCAAAGAGCAGGTAGGATTGAAATGGGTGAAAGAAGGAAATCGGAGGATAAATATGGCTTGATTATTAAAGTGTCCAGCTTGTGGACTACATGTCCCTTTGCCTGGCTGATGCCTCTTTAGGATGGTATTTTAGGAAGCAGTTATTCCGGCCTGTGATTCATGAAAAAATGCTTTGTCTGCTTTTGTTTGCCTCTTCCTTTCCATCTCATTTTTTAGCCTTCTCCATTTCTGTTGCCCCACAGTTATGACATTTCCTCTTTCTTCTCACTGTCTCAGCGCATTTACCCATCTGTACTTTGCAGTACTACTGAGTCTACTTCATTTTCCCAGCACTTCTTGGCCACTTTCTTCCTGCACACTTCCTGCTTTAGCTTGATCTAAATATTCAGTCACTTGCGAATATTGGATGCGTTCCTTGAAATACCTCATCAGATGTTTGATGCCATTTTGAGATGGGAGGTGCATAGCAGTTGTTCAAAGTCAAGCTTTGTAAGGATGTGGAGGAGGGCACCCTACAGTACCATTGACTTAGGAAAATTCAGGTTTAGTGGCCAGTGTTAAGGACTTTACCAAGGACGTTGGCTCAACATTTAGTGTTCTTAGTGTTGCTCCTTCTGCCATTTAATTCCTTGGGAATCACTGTGTGTTGTGACTTCAGTTTGGGTTTGTGTTCTCGGGATCCAGTAGTGGCAAAAAAATGACATTGCAGTAACAAGAAAGCATAAGTAGATCATATTAATCATGTAAGTGGAAAATAAAAAAAAACTTTCAAAACTTTTTGTGGTTTTTATTCTATACACGCTTTAAAAAGTCTTGATGGTTTTGCATGAGACCTAAAAGAACACACTAAAATTGGGGCAAAATTCTGTTTTTTAAGTAAAAATTAATGGAAATCATTAATTCAGCCATATACAGTGCTTAATTCCCAAGAGAATGTTAGTGTTTTATAGGCTAATATTGATTTCTGCCTAGTTTTACTGAGCTTTGCAAATATCAGTATATCCTTTTAAGGAACTGCTCTTGAATATTTTGAAGGAAGACTGCTTTCTGACTGAACTCACCCTCAATTTTTGAGAGGCATACCCCTTATTGCAAAACTTTATGATTGCAGTTGCTGTAGAAAGAGAAGTGTAATGCTGAATTGCCCACTAAACATGAATGAAGAGTTAAGAAAAATCGACGTGTAATATTTCTTTGCTGCCTAATCACAAGTTGAGTGAAAATCAACTTTTGCTGATGCGTTGTTAAGAGACACCTTGTCTGGGCCTCACTAGCAAGCAGCGTATTAGGAAGTGCTACCAACACTTTTTTGAGAAGGAACACCATTTAGTAGAGTGTAAAATTGAGAGTTGTGAGAAGCCAGGTTCTGAATTTACCATTTTATTCTCCTGACTTAAATTTTGTCTTTGCAAAGTCATTGGCATCCCCTGCTCTGATTTCCTTATCTGTAAAATAGCGATTACAGTTACTGACCTACTTTGAAGCAATGACACAAGTTCTGTTTGCACAGCCATAAAAATGGCTGGAATCACAGTCATGGCAGTCAGACAAAACAGCAGTGTGTTATACCAGTCCACAGTATTGAAAAATCAGGGTTTATATGCCTCCTCAAAACAGTTAGGACAGTTTTAAAAATGTTAATTGTGTTTTCTGAGAAAACATTCTGAACTTTAAAATTTCCCAGGTGTGTCTCAACCATATTTTCAAGATTTTCTGGAGAAGTTTACCAGAAGTTTGGTGTTTCATGTGATGAAAACTCAGATTTTCATGTAATTCAGTGTAGCTTGTGATCAAATAACAATAGTTGATGGCTCTGAATGGATGCAGTGCAAAGTCTCGGGGGAGTAGCAATTAGTACCAACTGCAAGCTGTTAATTATCCATGTGGATGTATGCACATATTTGTCCCAAAACACTGCTTTGTGTGCAGAGCAGCAGTAAGTTTGTAAATTGACATCTCAAGCTGCTCTAAACACTTGGATCAGTGCATTTGAAAAGAATGCAAGAAAGATAGAAATATTTGCCTGGGTTTTTTTAAAACACTTAGAAAAGTAGGAATCTTTTTGAACATTCCATTTTTTTTCCCTTAAGCTACAGATTTCTGCTAGGTGCTGGGTACTTAACTTTTCAGACTTACCTGTATTCAAGCAGGACTTCATTTTGCATGCCTTTAACTTTTCTAATGACAGTAGGGCAGTTTTTGGGATGAAGCCCATCCCAATGAATGCACCCCGTAAACGATGTAGATGGACGTTTGAAGTGACTTGAAATTGCTTTTGGAAGGAGGGGTCTGCAGCATCCTATCGCGGGGTGGAGGCATTGCAGGGTGTTGCAGCAGATCCGCTGCCTAGGCACATGGAGCCACTTAATGTGGAAGGGCCCATAACGCTAGGCTGCAGCTGGGTGATGTATTGCTAGCAGATTGCCTTTGGGTGCAAGGCCTTCAGTGCGTGACAAGCCCGTGGTTGCTGTGCAGGATCAGGAGAGTGCTCTCACCTCTTTGGGCACCCGCACCAGATGTGATGGGGTGGTGACTATTTTGCACATGGAGTTCTTCAGTGAAAAAGAGACTGCAATGCTCCAAGGCAGATGCAGTGTACGATGCCGCGATTAAGGAGGAAGTCACAGGAACCAAATGTATGAGCCATACTCAAGGAGCAAGGTTTGGTTGATCTGGCAAGCTCATGTGTGTAAATATAGTGAAGCAATTTTATATTTCTTCATCAAATAAGCCACACCTGTGTGAGTACATATGGTACTTCCTGCTGTAGTTCTCCCATCTGTGAGGTAGTACCCTGAAGGAGTTACCATGTTAGTGGTCTTATAGAGGAAATCTTCCTTACAGAATTTGTTCTTGTAGTTCTTCCTCCTTGCAAGTAAGATGCATCTGCCATTACTGCTGTCTGATTTCTGTGAATATTGTGTTCATCATTCGGGACATTTTATTACCTGAGCAATATGTAATGAAGCAAGCAGGGACTGTTAGAAAACTACATTTACTTAAGTTGCATGCTGAGGCTCTTGCAATGGTGTATGAGCAAAGTATGCCCAGTTTACATTCCTGACTTCCCGCCGCCATAGTAAATTATTTTCAGAGCTTTACTATCATCTCCAGTTCTTCATCATACTATAGAAATGGCTCAGCTAGGATCTTCACTTGAAACAAAATGCCATTTAGAAACTCAGCAGACTCTTGTGTCTCTACTGACTATTAGAAGGGATAAACAGTTAAGCGGGTTAGAGGAAAGTAAGATGCAGTATTTTGTCATTGGAAAGAGGTTTCATCTCGTTATTCCTGACATACCTGTCTAGATACTAAGAGCAGTGATGGCAGAAGAGGAATAAAAAGAAACCCATGTTGCCTTTATCAATATATCCAGAGAGAGAACAGCGTGGGAATTGTGAAGTGTAATTCTGTTCAGCATCTGTGTCTCTGAGCAGTTGTCTTGTGATTCCAGAGTCAAACAGGCAAAGCAGCAACAACCTCTGGGGCTCACTGCCTTTTTATGTCCAGACTCTTAAGGAAACTCTTGACAATTATGGAATAGTCTTGGGTTATATGTACCACATTACATGGGTATCAGGACAGCTTGTATCTGTCCAGGGCTATTTTAGGTAGCGCTTTATACCAGTGTTATTTCTCTCCCCAAATTCACGACACCCCATGTCTGCATTTTTCAACAGTGCTGCTTGTTTAATCTTCACTAGGCTATAACTCAGTGTAGGTGTCAAGCTCTCCAGGGCATGCATAGATTTTTGTATTTATTATGTTGCATAGCTAACCCCAAGTGTTCACAATTCTTAAATTAGTTCCTGCTAAATTAACAAGTAAGCACTGATACTGTTCTTCTTTTAATTGCTTGCTTTTCATGTCTGAGCGAACAACTGTGTTGCCTTTTCAAAGGATAAGACTTTTTTCCCAAAACCTTTTGAAACATTAAAGTTTAAGTTAGCATTTTGTAAACTTTCAGTTCCACATAGAGAAGCTTCAACAGAGTATTAGATAGGACAAACACTTGCAATAAATTACAGTTGTCAGCACTGACTTCTGTGAAATACCGTATATATTGTTGTTCCATATTCATTGTAAGTTTGCATCACATACCTCTGCACTTCCTGAGGCGTATTCACCGTATGTTGCTAACAGAGGTAAGCAGAGCATTATCACACGAGAACTAATGTGTTTACAAAGCATTGGGAGTTGTTTTTAATACTGCCTATGAGGTTGGAGTTGTCACCATGCCTGGAAGCAAGTTAACGTTGTGCTAAGCAGGATCTGGAGATTTGAGTACTACAAAGAGGCATAAATGTATGGATGCCCTGCTGATAGTAATTGTTTTGCAAGAAACTGAAGAGATTCTTTCCCTGCTGAACTAGCCATCCTATTGTAGCTGCTTTTGCTGTTTTACAGCAGAGTTTTGACTAGTGTCTTCTATTTCTTCAAGCTATTAGATGATCCTTTGCTGAACTGTTCACATTTGTGAGGACTGAATGCCATGCTGTGAATCGCAGCAGGGCAAGCCATATGTTAGCCTGATCTTGTAAAGTGCAGGGCAGCCTGAGCACCCTGGTGAGGCTTAGCTTCTCTCACCCTTGGGTTCATGTTTCCAAGCTATTTAATATGCAAACCTAAGCCTGTAGGACTATAACATTTACTGGATTGCTGGAGAACTCTATTTTGTAGGAAGATGACATGCACATGTAGACAGAGCTGCGTAAAACTCTTCTATCAAGACCCCATTCTTTCTGTGCTGTGCCTGGTTTTGAAGGTAAATGTGTTCCCTTCTGAAAAGGAAAAGTTCTGAAAAGATGAGAAGGCTGCAACTGCCTTGTGGATCTCCTCCTTCAACCACCTACCTGGGTTTTTTTTTTTCTCATTTATGAGGCATTAAGCTTTCCCAGATGTAAGCCAAATTTTATTACGTGTCATTCTGCACGTACAGGGTGCATGAATAAATAGCTTTACCAGTATCTTGCTTGTTTACATGAAGAAGCCTTTGGCAGTTCTGTGTGCTGGTTACTTGCAGAGTTTTTAAAATGCCAGCTTTAGCTGGAGTAGGAAAGTAGCTTTGCAGAATGCTTCATGATATTGGGATTTGAAATGGACATGCCGGAATAGCTCTCTGTCTTTAGAAGCTAATTTATAGCTCAACTTAATCCTTTACTTGCCCTCAAATCTGGAGTCTGTTAGACGACTGCCTATAGAAATATCTTCTGACTTCAACATATTAACCCTCAGTTTATTTTGGAAAAACACAAAAAGAGACCCTAAAAAGGGATGGACTGTGTCACTGGTAAATGGTTAACGGCATGGAGATTTTGTTACAAATGGGTTGCAGAAAAATCGTACTCTCTTCTGATGATATGAACAGCTTGGTGAATAAAGGTGATAATGAAGAAGGTGGAATCAACCCAGAAAAATCCCATGCCTTTGCTCTGGCACTAGAATAGAAAATAACAGTTGGACATTTTCTTGCTGACTTATTTGAAGGCAGGGTGAGGTATTGAAATAACTTGAGAATTAAACAATGTTTTTTAATCTGTTGTTTTTTCATTTCTGGTAGATTAATGCTAGATTCAAGACACCACTTCCATTACCTTATCTATGTGAACTGGTGTTAGTGAACTTTATAAAACCTTTTCCTAGGGCTAGCATGCCCTAGCATGCCAGCCAAGGTGAAAAAAGAAAAACAAGTCAGCACATCTGTAATAATAACTGATTGCTTGATACTTATTTGTGTACAGCCCTTTCTTCTTTCCTTCTAGTATACTTTCTTACACTAATGCTGCAATGATGTTTTTCCCTGCTAAGTAAAATCATCTAATGAAAATGAGTGTATGTGCAAAGCCCAGTAGTGGTTAATTTTGCCTTCATTTAGAATTCTTGGATTTCTGTTCAGGATTTTATTGGGTTTCTGCCTGCTACATCATCTCATCAATAGCTCTCCCACTCCAGAAATGCTTGATGAATTCTGAAATGTCAAAGTAATGTGGAAGAAGTGAGCAGGCAGTCAGGATTGTATAGCAGCTTTTCTTTTGCTGTGGTATACTGAATTTCAGTCACTTCAGGATAAAAGAAGTGGATGTTGTTGTATTCCATGGGAAAATGTCTTGGAAATAGATTAAAACCTTGTTAAAATGATTTAGTGGATCTGTCAATTGAAGCAATGCAAATAACTTTTAAGTCTTGAGACTGATTAGTACTGGGGGAGGGGGGGAGAAGGCTGATTAGGAAGAAATGGGAGGAGGATTAACCAAAACTTTCCCAGATTAGTGTGCTTAGCAATGCAGTATTACCACTAGGTCAGCGGAGCATTTTGCCTGCTTCCTGTTCCTTATGCAATGTGGCTGTGTTTCAGTTTGCTAGCTTAATTTGATTTGTTTACAGCTGTTTGGGGGTGTGTGTGGGGGGTTGTTGGTTGTTTTTTTTTTTTCCCCTAGAGATAATAGCGAATGATTTTGTACCTCTAATGGGAACAAAGTCTGGCAGAGTTTGAGAGGGAGGATGAAGGACCCAGGATTAACTCTTCCACATGGACAGGGATTGAGTAACAAGTTTGTTTGTGGTGTTCTGACGCAAAGGACCGAGCCTATAAATGAAAAATGTGACCTTCTGGCATAAATGGGATATCACCGATGTGTGGAACTGTTGTCCCCAAATCANACTCTTTGGATATTGGGTGAGGAAATTGAGGATCTGGTAGTCTTTAAAAACCAAACTGATAGAAGCTTTGAGGATGGCTGACACAAAGGAATAGGATGCCTTTGGTGTCAACCCATTATTCTGAAGCTTCTTTTAGTGTTAGCAAGTTTAAGCCAAGAAGCATTTAGTTTCCAAATTCAGAACAGACCATACAGTTGCAGGCTTTGCAGGAA
>VYZW01003387.1:1734-25779 GCA_013401315.1 Balaeniceps rex | reverse complement strand
GGAAGTTAATTAATTGTGCACATGCACTAGCTGTGTCACACAGTTGCTGGTAGGTCCTAATGATGACTGTGTGCCCCACAGCAGTCCAAGGTCAAGCCTACACTGAGTGCTTTGCTGCAGTTACGTGCCTGCTGAGCCATACCAGCTAAGTGAATTCGTCTTCTGTCACAAAATGTGCACTTTGGCCTTAGTAGCTCTTTTTAGCTCCTTCAGCGAACAAAATCCATGGTAAATCTGTAGTTGATATAACTGATTGCCCTAGAGGCTTCTGCTAGCACAGCTACACATCATCACTTTCCTGACTGACTTTGCTATAGCAGTGTAAAATTTCCAGGTTGGAGCTGGTAGTCCAGGTTGGACTACTAAATCTAATGGATGATTTGTGTCCCATTCCTTTTGATATGGTGGCATTGCATGCAGTGGCTCATAACATCACTGGACCCAATTCTGCATGGTGCTGGTATGGGAGAAGGCTACCTGTTCCCTTATTTCAGTCATTTAGCAAGTTCATTGGAAACATACCTGTCAGCAGCCAATAGGGCTTGTGTGTGTAAAAGGGTGTGTGAAAGAGTGGAAAGTTGCAAAAGTGATAAATACAAAGAAAGGCAATGCAGCTGTTTGACCATGTGTTTGATCGCCAGCCAAAAGTATCAGTTGTAATGGGATCGCTGTTAACATGGTCCCCACAATCTGTTATTTGTCTGCCAAAGCCAAGATAACTTCCAGTGTCTGGGTTTTTTTATTATTATTTTTCAGATCAACTTTTTTAAGAAAGGAGCAGAGATGTTTTCCAAAAGAATGGACAGCTTTTTGTCATCTGTTTCAGACATGGTTCAAAGGTAACACAATACTTTAGTGCTGTAACCTTCAGCACATAACAGGGAGTGCCTCTGTTTCTTTCTCATGAGAGTCCTTCCATGCTTGCATTGCATTGTTGGGCATATTTTGTTAAAGCAGCAGGTGGAAAGGAGGTATGTTTGTACATGTAAAGGAGAATGCTGCCAGTGCACTGCAGAGTGTATTTTTACAGTATAGCCAGGAACTGTATACTGCAAAGTGTTCACATGCTTTCTTACATCCCTTTGTCTCTTCATGGACACAAAGTGTGGAATCTGGGCTTGAAATGGGTTAACAGAATGAATATAATAGAGCTAAAGTGCATTCTGAATTAGAGTTCTTTATACTTGCTGGGTCTTCTGTAATAATACTGTAGCAATAACCCATTAACCTCCCAAATAAGGATTTAGGGGCTATAGTGTTTGATGTTGTAGCTGCAAGGCAAACAAAACTCCTTACCCTACGGAACATATGCATTGCATCCAGTATAGGCTGTATCAGTCCACTGAGTTCAGCCTGCTTTGGCTAAGTCCTTATTTCAATAAACTGCCTCACTTTTGTACTCCTAATTTTGTCATTATTTTTTCTTCCCCTCTCCCCTCCCCTGCTTGTAGGGAAAATTGACATTTTTTTTATAATTAAGTCCCTGTAAATGTAAACTTTACATTTAAAATGTAATCATATTGGAGAGAACATTAATAATTTATTTTAAATTGGCTGGAACACTAAACTGAGTCCTTTATTGCTTCATACCTTTTATATTGGATTGTATCCAAATCATTACTTACTCTGACTCTGGTGGCATTTTAAATAACGCATACTTATTAATTTGAGAACAGTGTTACAAGTAATCTCCCTGTATAGTAGATTCTTTCACTAAATGGTTCTTTACTTCTTGTACCTCTAGCTTATTTATGTATCTTTTCACACTCCTGAAATAAATGCCTCTGCGGTCTACATAGCATTTGTACAGACTGGAGGACAGATTTTAAACTCCCTTGCAATAGTGGCCTTTATTTATTAAGGCTAAAGCACCTTGCTTGTGTCTTACAGGCACACTGAGGATCCTGCCATTGGACCCTCACCACAGAATAAGCCCTTGTTTTCCAAAGTCTGATCGATTTGAATTCTGGGTAGTAAACAGTAGTAAATGGAAGCAAAAATAACCTGCTCAGTTGGTTTGCTGAGTCTGTTTTTTGTGTTTTAAGTCTGTCACACAGCAAAGGTTGAAAGTACAACTCAAATGTAACGAGTATAGGAGTGTGACGTCTTCGGAAAAACCGAAAGAGAAGCTTGCAAAATTCTGAATGACGCTGTGCAGCTTAGCAATTACTGACACAGGACATGGTTTCGTGACTTAAGATTACACAGCCACTGAAAACCGTGCTGCCCACTTCTTTCTTTCTTTAGTGCTGGGGATCACAAGGCCTCAGTGAGTCAGATCTGCTTGCTAATCAAGCTAAAAGCTTTTTATTTGTCAGATTTGTTTTCTTGGAATAACAAGCCAATGAAGACCCATTGTGCAGTTGCAGAATTTCAGCAGTGGTGTAGTCTTGCATCTATTTAAGCTGATTGTGAAACTGAGTCTTCATATTTAAAAGTATTTTCATTTATACAGTGAATATTGCTAACAGTGTAAAATCACCTAAGAGAGGACAGATCATTAAAATATTCTCAGTAACCAATTGGTCTAATTGCCACAAATGCATATAATTTCAGAATTGTCAGCTTTTCTCTCCTTTCTACCTTGGAGATAAGAGAAACACGCCTTAGGAAGAGGAATCCAGTCTTGGGGACCATGAAGATGCCAGGGCAGTTTTGTCGGAAGTGATTTGTGGTGCAACAAAAGTGACTGATCAAAAGATTCATTGAAGTAGCGCTTATGTGTCCCTCAGGGGTCCGTACTGGGACCAGCGCTGTTTAATATTTTCATCAATGACATAGACAGCAAGATCGAGTCAACCCTCAGCAAGTTTGCAGATGACACCAAGCTGAGTGGTGCAGTTGACACGCCTGAGGGACGGGATGTCATCCAAAGGGACCTGGACAGGCTGGAGAGGCGGGCCTGTGCAAACCTCATGAGGTTCAACAAGGCCAAGTGCAATGTCCTGCACGTGGGTCGTGGCAACCCCCGATATCAATACAGGCTGGGGGATGAAGGGATTGAGAACAGCCCTGTGGAGAAGGACTTGGGGGTACTGATGGATGAAAAGCTGGATGTGAGCTGGCAATGTGCGCTTGGAGCCCAGAAGGCCAACCATATCCTGGGCTGCATCAAAAGAAGTGTGGCCAGCAGGTCGAGGGAGGTGATTCTGCCCCTCTACTCGGCTCTGGTGAGACCCCACCTGGAGTACTGTGTCCAGCTCTGGAGCCCTCGGCACAAGAAGGACATGGAACTGTTGGAGCGGGTCCAGAGGAGGGCCACGAAAATGATCCGAGGGCTGGAGCACCTCTCCTACGAGGACAGGCTGAGAGAGTTGGGGTTGCTCAGCCTGGAGAAGAGAAGGCTGCAGGGAGACCTTATTGCAGCCTTTCAGTACTTAAAGGGGGCCTATAGGAAAGATGGGGACAGTCTTTTTAGCAAGGCCTGTGGTGACAGGACAAGGGGTAATGGTTTTAAACTAAAGGAGGGTAGATTTAGGCTAGATATAAGGAAGATGTTTTTTACAATGAGGGTGGTGAAGCACTGGAACAGGTTGCCCAGAGAGGTAGTGGAGGCCCCATCCCTAGAAACATTCAAGGTCAGGTTGGACAGGGCTCTGAGCAACCTGATCTAGTTAAAGATGTCCCTGCTCACTGCAGGGGGGTTGGGCTAGATGAACTCTAAAGGTCCCTTCCAACCCAAAGCATTCTATGATTCTATGTAAAAACTGACAGCACTGTTCCATTTTATTTCAAAATTGAATTTAAATAATTCTTACTCTGACATTCAATGATGTTGAAAGGCACTAGCTTGCAAAATATGGTCTAATTTAATTCAGATCTGATGATATTACTCAGCCTTTATAACTCAGCCTCTCATATGACTTGGCTAGGTGGTAAGATGCACACAGCTGGTCTCATTTTGGAGGTGATGTGGGAGCTTAGGAAGTCTCAGCTTTCTGAAGACGCAGAAAAGCTGGAAATAAGCTAACATGAAACAGACTAACACCATGATGCAAGAGTGACTCTTCATCTGGCCAGTCAGATACTGCTTAGTGCTGACTTAAATGCAGCATGGTATCTCTAGATTACTTCAACAGTTACAGGATATCACCAACTTCCACAAAAGACTGGGCAGAAGAACAGGAGAAGAATCCCGTGTACTTGCCTTGTACTTTTCCACAGGCTTTTTGCCACTGTCAGAGACAGGATAGTGGACTACATGGATCTCTGGTCCTGCTGTGTACAGCCTGTGTTATGTGGTCATGTTCTCCAAAAGGTTTAACCACTTGGGCAGGAAGTAGGGAGAAAGTTGCTCATTGTATAGATGCAGGTATTAATGACTTTCTAAGGTATGCAATGATACGTATTCTTATGTTCCCACCCCATGAATTTTCCTAGTAGCCTGGATACGGTTGATAACTCCTCAAGTTTGGAAAAGTTAATAAAGAAATCAAATATTTGCTAGTATTGTTTCTCTGAAAGTCAAAGAACAGCTGCTGTGCAGTATGGATCTCAAGAGGTCATCTAGTCCACTTTCCTGCTGAGAGCAGGGTCAGTTAGAACAGAGTGCTCAGCACTGTGTCCAGTCAAATTTTGAGCATCTCTGTCTGTCTCTCACACATGGCACACGTGGTATCTGGTTGCCGCTTGTGTCCATTGTCTCTCACCCTATCGCTGCACACCTCCAAGGAGGGTCTAGTTCCATCTGCTGTATACCCTCCCATCAGGTAGTTAAGCTAGCAGTAAGATCCCCCCCCTTAGCCATCATTTCATGAGGCTGAAAAACAATTCTTGCAGCTTCTTCTCATGTCACATGTTCTGGCCCCCTAGCCATCTTGGTGGCTCTTCACTTGACTTTGTTTCTGTCTTTCGTGTGCTAGGGCACCAACACTAGACACAGGACTCCTGTTGGAGTCTCACAAGTGCTGAACAGATGGGAATAATTACTTCCTTTGACCCGCTGGCTATATTCTTGCTCATGCAGCCCAAGATGTGACTGTCCTTTTTTTGCCACAAGGGCATGGTGCTGGCTCATGTTCAGATTGTCCTCTAGGACCCCCAGGTCCTTTGCTGAAAGTTGCTTTCTCTCCAGATGCGTCCCGTCCTTTACAGTTGCATGGGGCTGCATTCCATCGCAGGCAGGACTTTGTATTTGTCTTCACTGAACTTCATGAGGTTCTTGTCTGCCCATTTCTGCAGCATGTCAAGGTCCCTCTGAAGAGCAGCCCTCCACTCTACCATATCCATCAATCAGTCTTCCCAATTTGGTGTCATCTGCTCCTATGGGCTGTCCAGCTCTTATTAAAGGTGGTCTTACGGCAGGAATTCCTGCATGTTATACAATTGCAGGAATAAGACAAAGTTCTGTGAAAGCCAAGAGTGAAGCCTACTTTGAACTGTGCTGCTATACTCGAGCACCATCTGTATATGTTCAGCAGTGTAAATTCATAAGAGCATGTATGAATTTAAATGTTTCTCATGTGTGCTTGTTTCAGGTTTACAGAACCATCTCATAATTCTGATTGTTATCTCTCTATACTGCTTGAGGAAAGATGATAACTAGGTTTAGTACAAAAGAAAGCATAGCTACTGTATGAGACATACCGAGAGTAACATCTCCAAGCTGGGCTTTGAAAATAAAGAGCAAGGGGAAATCCTGGCTGTGCTTTTGCTGCCAGCCTGCCAAAGATAGCTATATTTTCCTTAAATCATTGTTAATACCTTCAGAGCATATGTGTCTTATCTCTTTAGGCTCAGATGACATTTTCTGGGAGCAGTTCCCCGTTGTATGCCTCTTCCTTCCATTCTTTCCTAACTGCACTAATTTATCTAGTCCTTAGAGAAGGCCTTGGACATGTAGTCTTACATTTCCTATAAAGTCTACTGTAAAAATAAACTTTATCTTGCACTACTCTCAATATAATCTTAGCTGGTATTTTTGTTCACTTTGGGTTACAAATGTTAGCTATATCCTAGTATAACTTGACTAATGATGGCTTTGGGTTTGTTGTGTTCTTTTTTTTTTCCCCCAGCATACAGGGAGAGTTGGATGCTGAAGCTGAAAAAATGAGGGTATCCCAGCAGGACTTAATTGCAGTTAATGAATCTGTTTACACCCCAGATTCTGATGTAACTTCACCTGCTATCAATAGAAATCTCATCCAGAAGGCTGGCTACCTTAATCTTAGAAAGTAAGAAGACTGTTGCTACCTTCTGGTTTGTTTAGTTGCTGACTAGTTGCTACTTTTTTTTTTTTTTGGTCATAAGACTCCTTGGGTAATGATGTTTAAGGCTCCTGAATCATTGTGGTAGCTGTACTCTTCAGCTCCTAAGTATCTCTGTCATCTTTGGAAATGTGTTTTAGAAGCTTAAACCAAATTAGAGGCATTTAGGCTGTTTTTCTGAGAACAGAAGTTTACTTCTGGTTTAATTTGCCTACAGGGATCATTTCCTGCATTCAGGTGGCTAAAAATTAGAAACTGATGGGGCTTGGTTCAGATTGTTCCCAGTTCTTAGGGTTAATGAAAACATAGTGTTTACAAAAATAAACAGCTATATTTTGTAGTTAATGCATGTTTTCATAAATGACCTCCTTTACGTAAATAAAAGCTTTATGGACAATGCAAGTGCATAACTTCAAATGTATACCATATGTAGTTACCTCTGCAGATTTTCCAAATAAAATTGTTCTTCAGCTTCCGCAGGAGCTATGTATATTGGTGGCATATAGTAACCCTGTTTATGTGATTGATTACATACCAGTTTATTTCTGTTTGACTAGTAATTTTTTTTTTTTGTAAGTGGACATTTATTAATTTCTCGTAGCATTCTAAGAGCTGGATTGCAGTATAATAGGACTCCATAGCTAGGGAGAAGATGGACTCTCAGATACTGCAGAAGATACTTTTTTTTTTAATGATGATTCTTTGTGCTGAATTTGCTCATGCTGCTCTTCAGCTTGAAAATACTTCTCTTTTTTTATCCATCTTAATAGTATTTCATGACAGTTACTCAATACCAATTATTCTTTTATTCCTTAACTAGGAGATACTGCAGAGAATGTTTTTAACTTGGGATGTTTGGAATTAGTTTAATTCTTCGGCTTTCATTAAGGATTAGTCTCTGCTAGGAATAGGTGCTGCTTTTACTTCTTAACAGAGGCTCATCATAAAAAAAATTGCGGGGTTCAACATAAAGTTCAGATTAGCATCAGGATATGTTTGCAGTTTCGTATATGTTTGGAGTAATTTCTAAATAGTAATGAGTCTTTATCACTGCATCTTCTCTTTAGTAAAACAGGTCTGGTAACTACAACTTGGGAAAGACTGTATTTCTTCACTCAAGGTGGCAACTTGATGTGTCAGCCAAGGGGAGCAGTAGCTGGAGGATTGATTCAGGACCTGGACAACTGCTCTGTTATGGCTGTAGACTGCGAAGACAGAAGATACTGCTTTCAGATCACCACTCCTACAGGCAAAGCGTATGAGACAGGTTTTATCTGAGGACAGCCAGTCACACCTACCCTTTCAGATGCTGTTTCATGTAAAACGTGCTTGCTGTAATAGTAAGCTTTTCTGGGTTTCCAGAAGGGTGTTTCCAAATTAAAAGCATGTTCCTTCCCATCCTCCCCCACAACTGCCTGAACAGGACATGCGGTATCCTTTAGCTGCAGCTCATTCATGATTTTTGTTCCTTTGACAGATAGATACAATAGATAGATAGATAAAAAGCTTGGTGACTTTATTATAAGACCTGGAGTCAAACAGTCCTGGTGTCCACTGATACACTATGTTTATATTTTAGGGGTATAACCCTTCAAGCAGAAAGCAAGAAAGAATATGAGGAGGTAAAAATATTTTCTTAATGTTGTTATTCTTGTATACAAGTGAGCTTGAAGATTTCAATTTCATGTTTCCCTTGCAGTGGATTTGTGCCATCAACAACATCTCCCGACAGATCTATCTCACTGACAATCCAGAGGTGGGAGCTTATTTCCATCTTTCAGTCCGTTCCTTCCAACTTGCTTTCCCGTGGTTCTTTACATGGCCATGTAAAGTACGTGTATAAAGGAGCTGTTCTGTCTTGTTTTCATAGGCAGCTGCAATCAAGTTAAATCAGACAGCACTACAAGCAGTGACGCCCATTACCAGCTTTGGGAAAAAACATGAAGTTCACCACCCCAGGTAACATTCTCACTTGCATGGACTGTGTGCTCAGTCATGCTCTTTTTACAGGGCAGCAGTCACCCAGGAGACAGCCCTGTCTAGGCCCTGGCTTTACAAGTCTGTGTGTTCCGGAAAATTCCTCTACTTCTGATGTTTCCTACTGAAAGCCATAAGAGATGTTAAGTGTTGAGGGTAACGCTTATTGTTCCACATCACAGCTTTGAAGCTCCTTGCAGTTGCCACTGGGATTTTGCTGTTTCTTCAGAAGCAAACACAATGCTTTACTTGTAGTGCTTTGCTGTAAGGGAATGATTTGGAATGTGGGTAATACAGCAGGGTCCCCAGTATACATAGAAGTAAGTATATTCTTGCATATTACCTCGAGAGTTCCTGTCAGTCTGTCACAGGAATATGCCTTACACAGCTGTCAGAATAATTACAGTTGTTCTCTCGTGCTCATTTCAGGTCAATCAATAAAGCTCTCCTCCTTCAAAAATTGTTAATAATGCTCTAGGATATGCTTGTATTCAAAATACATATTTTATGTATCATTTCTTTGTGTCCACATGATCCTAGCATTTTGCTCAGTGGGAATTCTTCAGACTTTATCATCAGAGTTGGCTTTCAAGGCCAGTGCTGGACTGAAATCCTGCTTTCAGAAGCAGCGTGGTAAATAAAATAGGGCAAGTTTGTGTCACACTGCCTTCGACATGAAGAGAGTTCTCTGCAAGTTTTGTCACAAAATTGTAAATTCTTAAGTCAGATATTTACTTCTAGAAATTCAAACCTTTTCCAGATCTTCTGCCTTTTGGGCCAGTGCCTTTACTATGATCTATGATTCCCTTTATTATGATTGCTCACAGATTCCAAAGATTCCCCATACCCATGAGGAATGCCAGTCAATTTCTTTCCAATTTTATTCACAGTACAGCTGTTTCACTTTGATTACAGATTTATAGATAGAAGAGTATTGCCATCTATTTCACTGGGCAAAGGAAACAGCTATTTCATTGACAACTAATCTCCCAAGTCACTTTTACATCTGTACGCAACCAGAAAACTTTCTAGAAATAGAAGGATGCTGCTAGTAAACCCGGTGTACCATATGTAGTGATGTGTATAGTTACGACTTCTGTAGCTGTGGGAAACTTAGCATTTCATTCTTTGAGAAAAGGTGCAGGAAGAAATCTGACCCAGTGTGCAACACTTCTCAACTGTGGCATTGTAACAAGCCTGTGGCCAAGTAAGATCTTAACAACGTGTCAGGATTGCTATTGACACCTGTAGACACAAGTCCAGGTCTCTGCTGTTTGAACTGGTAATGTGGCTGTAAATGTGGTGGCTGGGGGGCAGGGAGGCAAAGAGCAACCTATTGCTGAAAGTCTGCCCACACTGAGAGTTGCTCTGCATTCAGGTTTAATATACCAGCATTTATTTTTCCTAAATAATTTTAGGTACAAAAAAATAAACCGGAGATTTTATTAGAGTCCTCAGTAACAGGTAAATAGGAAAATACTCTTATTTATGTTTATGTATACTGGTTCAGTCCCGCTCTGGATTTTTGAATAATCTTGTCTCCCTTCCAGAGCAAAGATAAGGTGTCACTGATTGATTGAAACATTTTTTTTCCATTTTCACTTTAGCCAGAATGTAAAGAATACGGAAAATGATAAAATATTTCCCAGTGAATCAGCTGGCATTCAAGACTCCACACAACTCATTGCTCCTGGAACACCGATTCAATTTGATATCGTACTGCCTGCCACAGAATTCCTGGACCAGAACAGAGGTGGCAGGTATGGCCAGAGACAGTGATCGATCACTTTAACAGAGTGATTTCAGGGGAGAAAAGTAGGTATTGCAGCATGTGTGTGTGGTGACCAGAATCTGTAATTAGAGTTTTTATTCTTATTTCATAGGCGTGCAAACCCATTTGGGGAATCTGAAGACAGCAGCAAAGACGAGGAGGAAGGTCAGTGCTTCATTTTTCCAGATAAAATTAGTCACGATTTTAGGCCCAATTCAGCTGTCGGCTATCCAGTGTCTCTTAATGAAAGTACCTGACACAATGGAGCAGCGGTAACAGGTCCATAGTACAGTTGAAGGTAGTTGCCTTTCAGAAGCCAGTCTTTTAAATATCGCTACCTGTGAAAAAAACCACCTTTTTCCTTGACAGTCCAAGCTGTATTCCAGATTAGGTTTATTTCAAATGTTTAAAGGCAAAAAGATTTGGTTTGCTTGGGTTTTGTCTTTCGTTTTTTTTTCTTTTTCTTTTTAAAGTAGCTGTTGACGTCTTTAGAAAGGGTTTGATAGGACTGTATTATAATTCTGCTCAAGTTTGAGGCTGCTTAGTAGCTGTTTCTTACCCACATGTACTCTGAAATCCACCATCTAAATCTCACAGAAGCCCAGCGTGTAGCTAGCAGCAGCGTGGCTCTTTCAGCAAAGGGAGAGTTTCTTACTGCTGCCCCCTTTCCCTCCTCCCAGTGACACGCCAGTAAAAGTCAGCAGTTCTGGCCTTCCTCTACCAGCACATGCAGGGCTCAGACCCTGGCTGTTCTCTTCCTCTGTGCCAGTTACAACCACTGTCTGGAACCCGCAGCCCCTGTCAGAAAACTACTCACAGAACTGAAGCAGAACCTACTGCTTCGAACGCTCTCAATTTCATGCGCTGTCCCATTGTGAGGTGGGATGGTTGCAAGCTGCCTGAGAGCTGAGCAGCTGTGACAAGCAGGCGCCTCCATGCTGTCAGCAGCAGCAGGACCCTGCTCCACTGCAGCACGCAGAAGAGAGTACAGTGCTTAGGTGACAGCCCTGCGTCTCAAACTGTGCAAGTGGATCTGCGTAGCTCAGCTCAAGCTGATGCTTAACAGTCGCAGTGGTGTCTTGTGCAACGTAGGCACGGCTGCTGTGGCCTTTGAACAGTCACGCTCAGCAGGAGTCATCCCGCTTTACCTTGCTCACCACCAGCCATAGAGGGAGCCTGATCAAATGATGGCTTTATTGAATAATGGCTACTTAGTTGTAAATAGGAGTCTTACAGTGATAGTCAATGAGCAAGGAAGGATTTAATGAAAACCTCATTGGAACCAGCTGCATGGAAGGTCAGAAGGACACAGAAGAAAGCGAGGAATGTACAAGGTTTAAAGATAAGAGTTAATTTGATGGAAGCCAAGGCTTGTGTGCAATCATAAATTTATCAGAGTTTATGTGCATCTGATAAAAAGATAGGCAGCTGAATTTTACTAGCTAATCAAATAAGGCATAAAGGACCCATTACACTTTTAAAACTTCCAAGCAACTGTGATTTGGTTGTTTTTTTTTTTCCCCCCGCTCGCTGCCAGTTCAAGCACTGTTTAAAACTGGGTCAGAGCACTGACGGGCTCATAGCAGGAAGTCACCACCCCTGCAGTCACCACCCACAGGTTTAGTGTTGAATTTCCAAAGTGAAAAAAATAGTTTCATCGATAACTTCAGCTACTGGAAAATTGAAGTAGCGCAGTGAAGGAAGTCACGCCTTTTATCTTTCAGATTCACTCTTGCAGCAGATGTTCGTAGTTCGGTTTTTAGGATCTATGGCTGTTCAGTCAGATGACACAAGTGAGGTGATTTATGAAGCTATGAGACAAGTGTTAGCTGCTCGTGCCATTCACAACATATTCCGTATGACTGAATCCCATCTCATGGTCACCAGCAAGAACTTGAGGTACTGTAAAACCTTCAACTTGTCAACATTCTGTTCTCTTCATACAACTTGTGATTAGTGAAGTATTTTTGGTTTTGTTTTTCCAAGAAATACACCCTTTGAGGGAACAAGATCCTGAGATTCACTTTACAGAGGAAAAATGTCTCTTTTCTTACTCTGTAGTATCTAGAAGTCATCCTCCTGACTAAGTTGTAAGAACATTCTACCAAAATTTAGGGGATGCAGTGGGGCTATAAGGCTCCGCAAAGATAGAGCAAAAGATGCAAAAAAATGCATTGGCAGATTCTCTTTCCTTATGTGTAGTAACAGCAAGAGAGCCACTGCTGTCAGTATTGTCACTGTAGAATATGTTGATACAAGACATCCACTTTAGCTGGAGTGCGTTTATGTCCATATGCGTATTTGTGTGTTAGCCCATACGCTCAGGATGCTTCCCAAATTAGCGATTCAGAAAGATACTATGGCCCATACATGTCAAGCAGCTGAGAGTCGGGGTCTAGAGCTGAACCTCGCCATTGACCGACTTGAAATCACAGATAAAGCATTTGATACTGTGCATGTATTTCCTCATCTGTGAAACTGCTATAGTGATTGCCTTACTATTACAAAGCACCTTGAAATTACTAAGAATCACTCTAACATCATTTACCTTCTTTTTTTTTCCCCCTACACATAATTGCAGGTTAATAGATCCTCAAACCCAAGTTACACGAACAAGTGTAAGTAACTTTTATTTTGAATCTGGTTTTTGACCGCAGCATTGAATACTCAGTCACGTGAGCTTGAGCTCTGGACCAAGCTAACCATATGGTGGCTAAAAAAAAAAAATAAATTCTTTATTACACTTTCCCAGTTTGAACTCGCCACTGTGACACAGTTTGCTGCTCATCAGGATAACAGGCGACTGATTGGTTTTGTGGTGCATCTCAGTGAGACTCTGGGAGAAGAATCCATGAGCGCATATATTTTTGAGAGCAACACAGAAGGGGAAAAGGTTTGGATAACATTGAATAAAATACTTTATTTAGAAAACAGGTCTTGGGCTTCTTGGCTTACACATCTGGGAAACAGTGCTACAGAGGCAAGAACAGCTCAATTTCTTGCCAAGGAAACATGCCTTAACGTGCAAGCCTGTGATGGCTTATGTCTAAAAAGCACCAAATTTATAGATAATGCAGCAGCATGTACAACAAGGGAGGAAGGGATGTGATTGCTAATGCCAACATTAAGAGAGAGGGGGAAGTGTGTGCATCTAGCAGCAGCACTAACAAAAATGGATGTCAGCTATGTTGAGACATGCAGATCTGTAAAGCTTTCAAAGACAAGACAGCCATACTGTGTTAACGCCACTGCGTGCTTGCTGCGTATGATAAAAAACAGACTATTAGGAATAAGGAATGTGCTGGAGAATTTTTGTCTTAAACCCCAGTAACACTCTTTCTTACATGCACTGGAAAAGATCCCCCAGGTGTGGAAATAAATTTTGGTGAATAAAACTGGGTTGAGTACAAAGATTTACCAGCCTAAGTGAGCTTTGAAGCAGAACCTAAGATAGTTTTATTTTTATGTAGGTAGCACAGTGAATTGGTATTCCACCTCTGCTTTTAGACCTGTATTTAAGACTAAGTTTGTATTAACACTTCTGTGTTTTAGTCCCAATTAAGGAACCAAAAAACCCAAAACAAAACAAAATTGAACTTTACGTACGTTTCTTTTTTCTAGATCTGCTATGCCATTAGCTTGGGAAAAGAAATCATTGAGGCACAGAAGGTAAGTTTGCTTCATTCCCGATATCTGTAGTGTGATACATCATAGTCTGCTTTTGGTTGCACTGTCTAGGTACCTCTGGTGTGCATAAGAAAAAAGAACTGCCACTCTCCCTGATGCCAAAGTTTCGCAGATGTCATTTAACACAGCCCCTGGGTAGTTCATACAAAAATAGTTTGACTTTTATCTCAAATTGAGCAAACTTGCCACCCTAAATCAAATTCAAACTATACAAATCCAGTTCTTCATGTTTGAAAGGAAGCTGTGAGCAAAGCTCTCAGAAAACCCCAAACAAACTCTTGGAGAGGAAGTGTAAATCGCACACGTTGCTGTTTCACTTTTAGAAACTTATATTTCTTCCTCCCTTAGAGAGGAAAACCACACAGTGTTCTTCCACTTAAAATGAATGGCAAAGTTACCTAGCCCCTTGTAGATAAATTTATCTGTGTAAAGGTGTGGCACTAATACATTAATATTTGCTGTATATTTTTGCTGCTAAGATTTCAGAACAAGTTGGGGAACGAGCTTTTAGTCACACGCAATAAGCACAGGTATAATAAATAATTTTAGACAGTTATTTTTCTCCTTGTTTTTCAGTAATTACATCAATGCCAGATAAGAACAGCAAAATAAAGGCTCAAAATTAATGACTTTTTTTTCTTATATACCCAAGGGGTGGTTTTACTGAACTAAAGGGGATTGTTTATCTTTCAAACCTTTAGACTAAAGGTTGTCATTAAAAAAAAAGAAGTTGCAAAACCCTAACAAGAAGTACGGGGAAAACTGTGTGCTCCTTGGCGATTGCTGCAGCCTGCTGAATGCTGGCTGTTTGTTTGTTTTTCTTCAGGACCCAGAAGCATTAGCTCAGCTAATGAAGTCTGTACCATTAACAAATGATGGAAAGTTCATGCTTCTGAATGATCAGGCAGAAGAGGATGGAACCATACATGAAGAAGGGGAGGAGTCAGAAGCATAAAAACCTCTTGTCATTTCCTGCAGCCCGTGTGGGAGCAGGAAAAGCGGGGAGTCCTTTTGCAAGAATCTCTGGTTTTCAGTCTTCTGCGCACACGCAAGGCCAGCTTCTGTCTTCCGGCTAGAGAGAGCACAGCCTCGTTGCAGTGGTGTTTCCTCTGGATTTACAATGAACAGCAGCAGGACTTGGCCTTTGAGGCTTTTTGTGTTTGTGAATGTGTAGTGTATAGGTGCGTCTGGGAAGCTGACAATCTTTGGGAATGTTGCAGCGTTAGCCCCTTGCTGCTGGTAGGTAGGACAGCACAGCTGCCAGCCATGAAGGGTTAATGTCATTTCTTCAGATTTGCATGGTGAGCAGCCTACAGTTCCACAGAAATTAGTGCAAGGTATAAGCTGTCAGCTCCTTTAACAAATATCAGGCCTCCAGTTTCCTACCATAGTCAATTTTCATAGTTTGCATGATTACGTGCATCTGAATGAAGGTTAAAAATGCACTATTTACTTTATTTTCAGATGAAGTTATTTTTAGTCTAGTCTAAGTGTAACAAGATTTCTCTTTTGTGCTAGCCTATTTACAAAACAATTTGTTAAACACTAAATTTTTCCTATTAATATAATCTATTTTTATATTGCATCTAGAATAAGCTTACAAAACAAATCTAAGTGCCTACTCTTACCTTCATGGGGACCGCACTCACACATTCTGTAATTAAATAATGGGCATAACGTACCTCCTTGATTTATTATCCTAAATACCACTGACATGCAAACATCAGAAGTAGTCAACGAATGTGGCGTGTTAGTTGTGTGCAGTTTTTCTACGGTTAGGTTTCTTAAAAGTTAAGTTGCCAGAGATGATAATTGTAGGAGAAATAAGTACTTTTATAATAAGAATTCTTTGTATTTTTAACATTATGGTGACATGCAACAGCTGAGTCTACCAGCAACCTTTGGTTTTAAGAAACTGAGCAATAAAATGCTAGATTGTAAGTCTACAATGTGTTGACTAGTCTCATAGTACATTCCTGAAATTAGACACTAATGTATTTGGCTAATAAGTTTAGATTTTTTTTTTCCCTTCCAGTTTAACCTGAAAACACAAGCAACTGTACTTTGCAAGAACAAACAAAAATAAACAGTAGTTATTGGGGGGCATAATCTGTGGCATAGTTTGTATTAATCAAGATAAGATAACTGGAACAAATGGCTGAATTTCCTCAAATTTAATCTAGGCAACTAGATTTTCTGTAAGCAGAATCTGTGCTACAGCATCTGGAAGATCCCAGTTTGCAAGCGTTTGACATGGAATAAATTCAGTTTAGCTGGCTGTTGACTGTTTAAAAGAACCATGGAGGAGAGCTGTTAGTAGCTGACACAAACACTTCATAAATAGAAGTTGAAGCTGTCTTATTAAAAAAGTTAAAGCCTACTGAGCTGATGTTACGGAAGACACTAAAAATGACATTCTCAAAATGACATTTATTAACACATTTTATGTACATCATGTTCTCTACTCACAAACCAAAGAGACTGAGGTAACAAAACACCCTTTTGTACAATGAGCTAGGAAACATTAAGTATTACATTTGGTCCTTTGTACCTGAGAAGCTGAAAACAGCTGTTGTTAGATGAAAACTCAACTTCACTTCCCATGACAGACCACATCAGGACCTCCAGAATCCACCCTTCAGCAGCAGCAGTTCACTCCCCAGTGAAGCAAACACCAGCTGGGTGCGGCTGCAGCCACCACTTACCACCAGTCAATGCAAACACCTCCTGACCTCAGGGCTGAGCACGCATCGGTGTCAGCTGTGCTCTGCTCCCCCAGCCACCACACTGCCAGGAGGAAGGGCAAAGCAGCCCTGTGGCTTCTGGCATACAAGGGTGCAGCACCCTAGCACAAGCAGGTCGCAAGACCTCTGGAAGAGCTGCTGCTACCACTTCTACATGCAGCAGCCTCATCGCAAGACCGAACGCACGAGGGCAGTGGTGGCACCTGCCTTCTCAGGGAGACAGGCCTTCAGCCTGTGCTGCCCCTGACATGAGGGGAAAAAAACCTAGAGATCTGTTTTATGTCCCTGCAGCAAACTTATCCTCACTTTCCTTTTATCACCTCTGCGAATTTTACATGAGCACGCTCAGTTTAGTTTGGGGGGTTTTTTGTTTTAGCTGCATCATCTCACCTCCAGACGACCAGTTAGGGCCCATTTTGTTCTTATGATCGGAACAGGAGGGCAAAAGCAATGAAAATAGTAGTAGCACCACAGCAAGAATTTTGCACCCCTTTCAGATCCTTGTGGGGGAAAAGAAAGGATTTAATGCAACTCTCACTGGCACAGAGGAGCATGTGACATCCAAATCCAGGACCAACCTCGTCTTTCAGATGAGAAAAGCTGTCTGCATGTATATGCTGCTACATGACAAAAAGAAGGAAATACAAACTACAAGCCTGTATTAGCAAGAATAGCTCTATTATCACTGTACGTATTTGTGTGTATGTATATATTTTTGCCACATATAGTATACATTCAGGTCTCCCAGATTAAACAGGGTTCTATAAAAATAGGGTTATGTCCTTCCTGTAGAATTTCCATTGCCAGAACCACATGAATGTTAACCACCATGCATTCAGAAAATGCACAGTTCAATTTATGTTCAACTGCAAAGTATTACCTATCCGAGAGAGTGTCTTTCCAAAAAAATGGGAGAAGGGAAAATACAAGTGCAGGTTTTATTAGAGCATGGGTAATGTCTTGCCTGTACATAGCTACCTAACAGCTCCATCCTGGGGGAAATGACCACCACCCATACGCGATTCTGCAGTTGCTGTGGAAGAAGGAAATGTAGTGCTCAGCCATTCCAAGCCAAGAACTTACGTGGCTTCCGATGAGATAGGAATATGGAAATATGCATACGCTGCAATTGCAACAGTACGGAAATGGGCAGCAGCAGCAAGAATGCTGATCTCGGCAGCGCTACTGAGTGTTCAGTGCGCGCTCAATTTGGTCAAAAAAGAAAGTGTACACAAAATACAAAAAAAAATACCTGTATCAAAATAAAAAAAAAAGGCAAAAATATAAATCAAGTAATGCAGCATTCTTTAGGGCAGTCTCTGCAGTTACAATGAATTAAAAAATTCGATGAGCCCAGCTGATTTAAACAGTCCGTGAAGCTTCTGCGTCATGTTTTCAGAACCAACGAAAGGACTTTCCTATCAGTCTGGTCTGTCCAGTTGCAACAAAACATTTGTCCTAGCTTTCTCAATGTTGAAGTGACTGGCAGGAAAGGGCAAATCAGAATTATGTCAGGAATTGTCTTAAGCAGTGACCCGTGGGTGTGTGGAACAATTTGAACCATTAAAACATTACCTTTTTTGTAATTAGAAGAGATGAAAGAAGCTGGCAAGTATGGTCTAAAAATAGTTACGAGTGCCAAAAAACACCCCAAAAAGTAATTCTCAGTTGGACTGACTAGTGTAGGTTATTCTAGTTAGTAAGACCTAGAAGTGTTTTATGTTCTGGGAGATTAAAACATAACTGTATCTTTTAATGAAAGTGGTGTTTACTTTTAAGCTAAGTCTAGCTCCTTACTTAAGTTAGGAATCTGAGTAACTCTTGCACAGTCTAGAACCTCTACTTGCAGGCATTAACAGATGTTGTATTTATACAGTTCTCACAGTGTTCAGCAGCTTCTGAAGCCTGCAGTGCAATTATTGTTAATAATCAGGCATTTAAGACTGTATGAACAACACAGATGGTACAACAGACCTACAAAGGCTAGGAAATACAGAATTGAGGCTGAAACTTGCAGTTAGGCACAACATATTCATGAAGTGTAAGATCACTTAATAGTTACAGACACCCATCACACAGTGTCTGGTCATAAAAGGAAGAGCTGATTGTGGTTCTCTCTTGGCTCTGGGTTTCCTTACTTCTGTAGATGCAAATCAGACCTTCAGTATGAAATGAGAAGTAATTTATTATGTTAACTTTTCTGGGTTTCCCATTCTCTGATACGGGGGAAAAAAACAGCAAGGGAAAATAAACGCCTGACAGGATCCTAAGTTCCCACAGTACAAATACTATCTACAGTAATAATAAGGGTTTGTGGAATAAAACATTAATAAGGATTTCCATGTTGTGTAATAGCTTTAACATACATTCACAACATACACTGTTACACCTACAGTGTAATCTGTGACTGCATTAAATACAACAGGACTGCATAAAAAACATGTCTGAATTCTTTTTTGGACAACAGATATGCACAATATCTTGATTCAAACTTTTTTTTTTCTGGTTGAAGCGATGCACCAGTTCAAACCTTAGACCAATGACCTATCAGTCTTTTTTTTTTTTTTTAAATACTATGTTAGAGATGCAAGAATGCATCTAAAAATTAGTAAGGGGTTTTTTTACCTGCACATCTGTACTTTAAGATAACTACTTCCAAGGCCAACATTTTATGTAATTGTTTTCAATCTAAAGAAAGTGCTGTAAATAATATAAACTCCTGAAAAATAGGAGTTTCTACAGGAAATATACACAGACACAGACCTAGCCTCACTGGATGCTAGTATACTACTGTACATTTTCTCTTGGGTTTAATAGAGCAAGTAAATCAAATTAGAGCTTTTACCCCTACACAGTGTTACTGATAACAAGAAGAACATTAATTATTTGAGTAAGCAATCACCCGTACCAGCCATATCATTTCACAACAGGATCTGCAGGCGTAGACTTGGAAAGATCTCCATTGCTTGCTTTAACAGGTTCTTCTACAAAAATAAAAAATAAAGACATGGATCATGTTTAACATTTTATTCAAGGCAGTAAAAACAAAGTCTTAGCATATATATTATGCTGATGTCATAACGCACTTGTTGCAGTATAGCATGGTCAGCATACGCAAACTGACCTTGCAGCACCAAGGGTCCCAGCCCTATGAAGAAATCCGTATTTGGGGTGAAAGGTTTCTGCAGTCAGTAGAACTTGTGTAAAGATGACATACACATGCTCACACATTTTGCAGAGTCCAAGTCCAAATATTACGGTAGAGGCAAAGGTATCACCATGTTCAAAGCTTTTCACCCTGGTATGGATTTTTCAGGGAACTTAAATAATCACTGTTGTGATACGTGTTAACCTAAAATATAATTAAGTAACTGATGTTCTACAGAATGCTCTCCTAAAGAAGCCAGGGTAATATGTCTGTTCTTACCACAATGCTTGTAGTTTGATTTTTTTGTTTTGGTTTGGGGGGGATTTTTGTTTGGTTGGGTTTTTTGAGTTGAACAATTACTTGAGCAACTTCACTGAACATGATCAAATATAAATTCATACTAAAAGACTTCTTTCTTTGCGAATGGTTTTCCTACTGCAGAAGGAAACTGATCTTTGGCTCCAGTGACTGTAATCTCACAGGTCACTTGTGCCTTTGTCAGAGCTACAGCAGAAAATTATTTACCAATTCCATTTTTAATATACTGCTACCTGAGTTTCTAAGTAACTTGGCACTGAACTACACTTCTATATCTTAATCCTTGGGAGCATTCTCATTTCTTTGAAAAGAGTTCTCCCATACCCAAGAGAATCTTCCAGAATTCAGGAGGGAGAATATAGAAGCATAAATATAAAACACAAAATACCCATGTTACCTAGTCAAGAGACCATATCACAAATTAAGGTCTTACCCTTTGAATATAATTCAGCAGTAGACCAAAACATATCATAAACATCTGAAAGGCACATACAGTAGCTGCATCATCTGCCTATATAAGTTGAAAAACAGCTGGTAAACAAGTGAAAACCACCAGTTTATTTCACACCAGCTAAGGTGGTGCAGAAAAGGCTGTCATTGTCAAAATTGGTAATTGAGAGGGTAACGATGATGCTGACATTACTGAATTTAGTATTACTGCAAGTGTGCAATTCTCCCTGTCCCAGATTTTTGGGGGTTGGTTGTTTTTTTGTGGTGGTGTTTTTTTGTACCACCACCCCCTGCCCAAAGCCCTGCTTGAAATTCACCCATTCCAAAGGAGGCCTCTGTGAGCTGTTCTTGACTCCTCAATCATCTTTGACCCCATAAAACTCTTTCTGGAATACTGAATGAACCCACTAGCAAGAAAGCAACTATGGAAAAAGGAAAAAAAAAAGCACTTTCCCTACTAAGGCACAGTCTCATGAGCCAAAATGTTCCACATATAGCGTTCACTCATCACCTTCTTTTTCTCTCTTTTCCTGGTTTTCTTCTGCTGCAGTTTTATCTGCTCTGAAAAAAATTCTTGCACTACTTAGTGAGAAATAAAGGAGTTCAAATTCCTAAGGGAAAAGATACAGAAGAGGAGTGTCAGTGTATCACAAGAACGAATTCGTAGACAGATATAAATGGGATGTTTCAGAAGCATCTAAGGCAACTAGATTTCAATATCTAAATCACTTAAATGCTTTTGAAAAATCTTCCTCCATTCATACCTTGTTCACATACATTTTACAAAGCAAATGTCAGCCAAAAACTTTAAAGGGTAATTTAAGCAAAGCAGCATCAGTGCAATAAATCTGTCACTAGTCCACTGAGGCTGAAAATGAGGTTTGTAGCAGCAGTGAGAATTTGAGGCAACTTGCCCATGGACAATCATGCAAGCCAATAATTTAAATGACCACAAGCTTGAGCAGTTTCTGAACAAGGTGTGACTTGTTCATGGATTTTTTAACAACAGAGGACCAAACACAGTGCACACTTGTGTGAGTCATGAGGACGTACAGGGCTTTATCTATTTCAACAACAGATGTGCTTTTACAGAATGTAATCGTGGGCTATTTATAAACAGCCAACTACAGATTTGTCCCATAGCCTCCTCAAATCAAGAGCAGAGAGAGAGAGAGAAAGCATTTACACCACCGATGAAACCTGAACTGCTATGCTTCAAAATTCAAATGCATCTTTCCTCTGTTTGACAGCTAGTGCATCATTCAACTTAGCAGCTCAGAATTAACACCCAGGCAACTCTGAGGGTTCACAGTGTTAGTAAAATCTTTGCTAGAATAACTTTAACCAAAAAGTTATTCTCTCCTATTTAAGCATTTAGGTTTTAGTTGCATTAGATTTCAAACTCCATGGGACAAAGACTTCCAATCAACCAGGTCAGGTTCCTGCCTCACTCAAATATCACAAACACTTAACGACATCCCCTTCAGATCATACACCTCAAGTCTTTATACTCTTTTTGCATTGCTGCTGTAGACAATGCTCTATGATTTTTGCTCTCAATAAGCTCCGTCAGAAAACAGATACCTGAATTGTGACGGGTAAGTGCAGAACTCAGTACAGAACAGATAACTAGAGCCATGCTATACCTGTAAACAAACTTCCAGTCGCTTGTGGGTAAGGTTCATAGTTTGTAGTAGTTTTTCATCTTGATTAGTGGACTGCACATTCTGTTGCTTAGCTACTGCTCTTATTTCCTTCACATACTTCTCTCTAACAGACTGGAACCAGTGCAGAGAATCAAACTCCTGGTACTGATCCAAAAGCTTCAGAATGTAAGCCACACCTATAGTCATTAACATGTACCAAAGTCAACATGTAATTTGTAAAATACTTTGTGAATATCTTTAATGGATCAGCCTAAGTTGATAATTCCCACACAAATAAAACTTAAACTGCAATTAATTTACAATTAAATCTAACAGGGAAAAAAAAACATAATAAAGAACAAACTTTAATTTTTGAAAACCTCATAACTTATCCAAAGATAAGTTTGCATATGTCCTCATCTGCCGAGATACGCAAGCTTTGAAAGAAACTGGGGAGCACCAACTTACGACAAACCTGTCTGCTCCCATACTCAGCTATTCTATGCTTAGGAGATTCTGAACGCAACAATAGCCCTCAAATCCATTGTGCTGAAGCCAAGACAACCCAAATTTATATTATGAAATTTTTAATTATGGGAACACACAAAATATAAACAAAACTTTTCCTGCAAATATCCATTATGTTGGTTTATCTAAAGGCTAGTCAGTGTGCTGAAACTTACCCATGGCAAATCCATCATCAGTGAAAGCTGCTCCACTTTTGTTCTTCTTATTCAATTCCTCCTTGCAACTGATTGAATGCTCTACAAAATTGAGGGTCTGAAAGAGTGAAAAGCTGTCTTGGAATCATCAAGAGACACAATTTTAAAAGGTATTCACATACATGCTGTTACTTATGAATATAATTCCATGCCCAAAAGTATGCTAACTGTGTCTCATCATTAGGCATTTTGTATGAAAACTTGTCCTTTTTCTAGATTTTTTGGGAAGTTAAGCTTTGGAAAACATTTGCATATGCATAAGTAAAAAAACAAAGGTATATCTTCATCTTCGCTGTTCTTGTCTNTGGAAAGCTTAAAGATATTAGTGTTTTAAAGCTACAGTATGTTATTTCACTCTATTTAGAAAACAGTAAAAATACTTCAATAGTCTTACATTTACAATGATGAACAATAGATCCAGGTAGTAATATTGAGCAATGGATATGTGTTTGTATGCAGTAACTACTCTTGAGACATGGAAATGTGTGTACATTAACAACTTCTCAAAAACCTATGACAGTTTCAAATTTGACTACACTGAAATGCCTTTTTAAAACTAAAATGGATGGTATATTCCTGAAACTTAAAAAAAAAACCTCCACAAATGAGAAGTAAAAAGAACAAAAGTATTTGTCATGAGCCTTTACTTTCCCTCACTTCTATCACCATGACATACCTGTCCTCTCACACTCTTAAGTTTATGGCTCATCGACATTCCAAAATTAGTTTCTAAAATGGGATGTTACACATTAATCTGTTTAGATCATTTAGGCCTTCAAACTGAACTGCTTCCAAATGCCCAGAATGCTGCACTCAAGTGTGCATCACCTCAGTTCAACTGCAATAGGGAATGCCCCAACTGTACTGCATTAGATCACAACATTAAAAGAACCTGAAGATAGCTAATGTGATGTGGAAAGAGCACAAACATGAAAGAGCTGAAGAACATGGTTTTAAACTCCCTTCATCCTTGCTGTTTCAATTCCTCCTTTTTCATCTTGGCTTCTCCAAATTTGATTCAAACAGGAGGAGAAGAAATTTTTAAAGTTACATCAATTCATATACTAGCACTCAAAAGGTAAACAAAGAAAAACATGGACGACTATCAACAAAGCCACACTCAAAAGCAATCCCACTCATAATCAGGGAAGAAAGTAGAATATGATAATCAACAGCCTAATACAAAATATTTAAACACAAACCTGATCTGATAGAAATTTTTTAAAATAAGTACTGGCACACACACAATGCAAATACTAACCAGCGGGGGAACAATTATATAGAAGTTCCGCAAATGCATGTTCTTTGGACTGCGGAATTCGGGAGCAAATACATCCACAAGCATTTTGAAATACTCCGTTCCTTCTGCAAAGTTA
>VYZW01003383.1:45353-63274 GCA_013401315.1 Balaeniceps rex | reverse complement strand
CCATATGGCTCTTTGCTGCTGCACAGCTTTGAGCACTGTATAAAGCCTACAAGTTTCTTAGCCTTTGTGATGCAAATGGGCTTCACAAAATGATGTTTAACTGATATATTTGATTGTCTACTTAAAAAGCAGTGTGACTGTTTCTCACAGTAAACTCTCATCACTTCAGCTTTTCGATATTCAGTATCTAGTGATTATTTTGTTCTCTCTCCCTCCCTCCCCCTTTCCCTCCCACACAATTACCAGAGGTCGTTGTGTACCATAAGGAGGATCCTGGATAATCTTCCAGATCTGAGCTTGGTCTATGTCCATTTTCCTCTCCTGCTGAAATTCTTCCTGTGCTGCCCTGAACTTATGGGGAAATTTGGACACCAAGTCCTCCAACTCTGGTTTTCCTGGGGAGACTGCAAGCAAACCGAGACTGAAGAAGCTGGTTTTGGCGTGTCCGATCAGCTGAACAGTGCTAACCCGTTACTTCCCATTCTGAAGAGCAGTTCCAGCATTTTACTTATTTTACTGGTATGTGACTTTCACAAGGAGAGGCTGCTACCCTGGCCCTGATTTAGGGGTCTTTTTGGTTCTTAAAGCTCTTAGTGCTGTTACGAGGCCAAGGATTCTACTAGAAGGGCCCATGTGTGTATACACAGACTTCCACCTCACAGGGAAGCCTGATAAGGGAAAATGGGACTATGTATGTGTGTTAGCTCTTCCTCTGTCATCCATCCACTGTGATAGAAAGGGATCTTTTGAGAGTTGGCTAGGAAGGGATCTGAAGGGTGCTGCTGATGTATGCCATGAAAAACCCCATTCCTTTCTCTATCCAGATATGCAGCTGGGTACTCCAGATTCCTCTGTGGCAGCCTTTCAAGAAGCTGTTTTGCTAATTTGGGAACAATGGTTTACTACTGATAGATGAGAAGGGTATGAGGAACAAAGAACTTTGAAAAAGCAGCCTGCAGAGAACAGGTCTTGAGGGCATGGCTTTCTGTTTGCTTGGGGTTTTAATTTTGTTTGTTTTTAACTGGAGAGTCTTGTCAGAGATTTTTGCAGTACTCTTGAGTTTTCAGGACTGTAAATAGCATGTTTTATCGCTCTTGAAAGATAAAATAAAAATCTTGGGACAGGGAAAATTAATCAGTGCAGGGGAGAAGGGGGCCTTGAAGTAGCAGGACTAGTGTGTTTGCCTTTAGCTGGAGTAATGAGCTTTGTTTGCCTATATAACCATGACAAAATCCAGGTCCTGATGGCTGCTCAGAGGCCTTCTCTCACTTCCACCTCTCCCACCTGCCCTGTCACCCCCCCCCATCAGTGGCCACTTGTCCCATGACTGTTCAGCCAGTCACATAGTAAATACTTGCTAATATTTCCACACAAGAACATGAGATTTGCCTGTAAGGGCAAAAGCTAAGACCTGTGATGTTTCTTCTCCAGCCTGTTGGAGAAATTAAAACTATGTATCATTGAGAATAGAAACCCATGTCAGCAGACAGTGAAGAAGCAAGGTTTGATTCTGAGTGGACACCCATCGGGCATTACAGATGGGCATGTGTTTGTTCTGATCTAAGAGGCTATGAAGTAAATTTTAATATCTCTGGTTATTGAAATGACTGACAGGAGGGCTCTCGCACAGGGCAGTTCTTTCACAGTTAGGGTGATGTTGCAGAGTAGGCAGCAACATCCAGGTGTTTGATACCATTGCAGAACATTAGTAAAAGTGATCAATGAGTTGACATACCAGTACAAATTAAGGAGAATTGTCCCATGAGACTTGCCTGTGCTGTTACCTTTGGCAGTAGTTCTGGAACCTATCACTCCATGAACTAAAGCAGATGTATACATTGCACGTCTACCAGTAAGCAAAAGAGAAACAGTGGCCCCTTCCCTGGATGGTACAGCATTCCTGCTTTCCGTTTTCTGTCTTGCCATGTGCTGTTGCAGAAATAAATTAATTTAGCTCTGTCCTGGTCTTTAAAGTGAGTTGTAATAAATCATGGGCTTTGACAATTCACCTTTCAGTTGGGGAAGAGCATAATCAATCTGAATTTAGATGGGCTAATAAAACAGTGCAATATCCTGGGATAAATATACTGTCAGATGTAAACAAAACTTATGAGGTGAATAACCTCAGCCTGAGAATGCACTAGTAAAATGGAAAGGCCTCTGCATGGTACAGTGAAACAAAAATGAATGTCCTTCCAAGTATGATTTATTTGCTGTCTGCTTTTAGTAATTGTCTGGATTAGATAGAACAGATAGTTAGTGCCTTCATCTGAGACCTTGAGCTCCTGAGTAGGAAGGAAGATGTTAACATGGTGATGGATTTACCAGGACCAGGAAGGCTGTGGCCCTTGGTTAGTACTTTTTTGTGCTGTGTGTGTTCATCTGGGGGTGAATGTGGTCATGATCACACACTGTCCCACTTCTCCATGGTCCAGATCTGAGCTGCTCTGTCAGAGAATGGAGATAGGCTGACTGACGTTAGATTACATTCCTGAGTGTCATATGGAGCAGATCTATGTCAGCAGAGCCAATTGTGCAGTCAGCTCCCTGCCTTATTCCTGAAAGTCTCAGATATGGGCAGGAATCAGGCTCAGAACTAGAGAGCTTTTTCTGGCACAGGCAGCGTATTCTTACCTTAACTACTTCCCTTGGGTATGAGGTCTCACAGCCATTTCCTCTCCATCATCCCAGTCTGGATGCACGACTACTGTGCAATAGGGGAAGGCAGCTGGAAAAGGCAGTAGGCTGTCCTAGCAGGCTTGGTTGCTGAGACCAATTTTCTGTTTACCTCTTTCAGCTGTACCATTTGCAAGACTACTGGGGGAGGAGAGGAAAGGTAGTGCTGACATAATACATGTTGAAACGATCATATTATGTCAGCACTACCAGGCATTTTCTGCCTGATCTTTATGGAACTGCATCTGTACATGCTGTGCAGGTGAATTTAATGTTAAACACCTTAACAACAAAAGTATGCCCACATTAAGGCTACTGGCTGTGGGATTCAGCTCAGAGACCCCAGACAGAGCTCTCTAGTCAAGAAGCAGGCTCGTGGTCTGAATGCTGTGTACATGACACTTCCATTTTCTGTGATTGAGTGATTGCTTGTCTAGTCTATGTATGTTTCATGCATTTTAGCTGTTATGTTGCTACTGCAGATACAAGGCTGCCAGCCTTTTGAAAATGAGTAACTATGGACTGACTCATAAGCTTGATTTTAGGTAAGCATCTTTGATATGCAACCTGATTTTTCAAAACAACAAGGAGAGCAGAAGTGCCAGAGGCTCCGTGCTCTTGGAAACAGGGCCCCGGCATGCATTCTTTAAACGGCGTATTACTCAGAGGTGCCTATCAGATGAGAGTCCGTCTGCTTTATTCAGTTCTCTATTTAATCAGGACATACTTAATCTGAACGGTGCTTTATTAGGCTGTTTCCCAAGGCACCAGATTAGCATAATGGTATTAAATAGCAGTGACTTCTGCCTAATCAGGGCAGAAAGGTAATGTGTGTGCTTCTTCCCTCGCAGGATCTGGTCTGCTCAAGCTCTGTGGAGGTGGCTTGGAAGGTGTTGATGACTCTAAGGACCTTCCTGGAAAGAAATGAGGATGTCCTTGTCTGTGACCTCCTCCGGAGTCAGTTCCTACAGATTCTGCAGCAGCTACTGGTAGAGAACAGCTCAGCCTCCTTGCAAGGTGACTCCCCTCTGTGACTTGGTCTTGCTGTAAGGTCAACTAGCAGGGTAGATGGCTGAAGGGATGCAGTCTGGGATAAAGTGGTTTTGAACTGCTGATGTAGCTTCAGTTCTTATCTGCATGAGGAAATTTACGGACAGAACTGTGCTGATTTAGTTTCCTTTTCCAGAGATTCTTGTTTTGAAGTGAGAGAGTCTTCTTCTGATTTAGGTTGTTCTGGCTTCAAACTGTGATTGTTAAACCAAAGCAAGGTTTTCTTGTACTGTCCTAAGTGTTCAAGTGGAGAGCTGTGCTGGTAAATCTCCCAGCTTGAACAGGGGTTCAACTGGTGACTGAAAGACATCCTCCTTTTTGCCTCTTCTCTGTGCAAAACAGCTTGGTGTGCCTAAGTACACTCAGTTCCCAGGGTCCAGGGACTGGGAGCAGAGATTGTTCGAATCATTCATGATATTGATCTCCAAACAGGAGCTGTGGTATCACCAGATCTCATAATTCTATTAAATCTCTCAAAGATTTAACAGGGTTTTAGCAAAAAAAAAAAAAAAAAAAAAAAAGGGAAATCCCTCTGTTTTCCTTACTAGCCCTGGCTGTGGAGTTGGGACTGTTGTCCCATCGTAAACAGTGCTGTGGAAAGCAGTCTGTGAGCTTGAACTGGAAAAGGGAGCAGTGCTATGATGTCCTTGGCTCCCGTGGGATAGGGGCCCAGCACAGCTTTTGCTTGTTCCCGAGGGGGCCGCTGATACTTGTAACAACCCTGCTCTGTTCAGGTGGTTTGCAGTGCAGCAGTGGAATGGCAGTAACAACAGGGAAAGTGTTTTTGCCCTACCTCCAGCAAAGTCAGTAGGCTGGAGAAGAGGGGGGTTGAAAGCAGGAGCAGGGTAGAGCATGAGGCTACAAGGTTATGGATAAAGAAGGCAATGTTGGCATCTGCCAGATCTGATCTCCTCTGGAATTGTGCACATTTGGAGTTGTGGTGTCCCTCTGTCACTGATCTAGGGGTGCCAGGGGCTGTGGGGAGGTAGATTGTCTGTTTCGTGTTGCGGGAGTCAGACCTATTCCTCCAAACCGCTGGTGATGGACACAGGACACTGGGCTAGAGATGCTTTTGCAAGATTAGAGCCCTTCTGCTGTGTCTAATATCCCCAGCTCCTCTTCATACTGCATCTTGAACTCGTTAGCTGAGTTACTGGCAGCCCCATCCAGAAAGTCAAACACCAGATGTACTCTGGAGACACGGCTTCCTTGTCTCCCAGCACACAGGCAGCTCTCTGTGAGGTCTGGGGCAGATAAGTCCAGGGGATCTGCATCCCTGTTCAAACAGTAGCCTGCTCTTAGACAACAAGAAGGCCCAATGGTGGGACTCCATCAAGAGTATGTTAACATTAAAGACACCTGTAAATGTTTCCTCCTCAAAACCGAAAACTCCTGAGCCTTTGTGAAGACATTTTCCGGAAGCGATAGTTGCTTGCTGTAGTTATGGCTATATACAATGCAAAATCTTTACCTGTTTACAGTGCTGCACAATAGTGAATACACTAGGAAGGGGGTTGCCCTGGGGTGGTCTGAGCAGCTTCATTCTCCTTGCGTACAGGCCTGCTGTGTGGGGCTCTCGCCTCTACGGTGCCTGCTCTGCCCTGTGGGGCAGGATGGACAGCATTTTCCAGCCTCACAAGATGCTGGAGAACAAATGCTGTGCAGCCGAGCACTCTGAGGTGCTGGGCTGCTGTCAAAGCATGGGCTGCCGGTGATGGTCAAGTAGATGGTAAGAGGGCAGTCTGCAAAGGGCTGGTGACTTCTAGCTTATTGGAGGTGTCAATTTGAATGTGCGGTGACCATGCCTCTTGCGTGGTTCACTAAGGGTGTAAAAGACCCTAGCCTCCTTCTTCGCCCTCTTTCCTAGTTGTTCCTAGAACGGTGTTGGCAGGATCCAGTGTGTAACTTGGGCCAACCCACAGTGGCAGGAAGGGGGCCTGATCCAGAGGGGACTGTAGAGATGAGAATTAAGTTGGGAGCACGCGTGTGTGTGCGTGTAAAGGGGGAACACTTCCTCCCCTAACCCACCCTCATTCCTGAGCCGGAACATTAACAATTCTTGGCACGCTTTAAGGTACAACAGTTTAGAGTTCACTGACAAGCTAAGCTGTCTGCCCCCTTCTTAGCTAACAGGAACCTGCCTGTTTTGCTGAGCCTCCTTTTCCTGGTGCAGCTGCGGAGCAAGGGGGTGAGGGAGCTGGACAGCACAGACTTCAAGCTGCTTCACCAGGGTGAGTCTCTGCATCCGTCTTCTCCCAGGCGGCTTTGATCTGTGTTTGTTGATTGTTCCGTAAGAACAAGGGGCTGGCTCTTTGTCCTTTGAGAGAAGGCGTACCTTGCATTACAGTTATGGTTGCTTTGAAATACTTCTATAGCTAGAGCATTGTAAAGAGCCCTGGTTACCAGTTCAGTCAACAAAACCCAGGTTCTCTGCCTCTTGCTTTTACAATACATTTGTTGTCTGAAACTTCACAAGGTGGCCAAAGTATTTTCCTGGCCGTGACATGATTTCAGGGTCTGTGACTCTTGTTGACTTGGCACATGACAGTATTGCTGATGTGCTTCCTGAAACATCCTTCCCTGTCCATGTTTGCTAACGCACTCCTGCGGGGTTCAGGCCACAGGGGTGTCCTGTGAACTAGCCATCAGGGACCATCAGCCTAGTGAACCTGGGCTCTCCCTGAAGTGTGAGTCCAGAGTATATGGGTCCCAACCAGCTGCAGGACTTGCCTGCTCCACCACAGAGACATAGAAGAGCAGGCTGTGTTTGTTTACTCACCATACCATGACCTGCTCTTTTGTCTGGTGATCCTTACTCGGTGACTTCTCACTTCTTACTTGGCTATTGGAGGTTCATGCAGGCTTTGAAAAAAGAAGACATACTAGAGGGAAGTTCAGCTGATCCATCCTTTCATCTCTTCCCTGCTCTCACAAGTTGATCTCTCTGGCAGACTTTGAAGGACTATCCCCTTCAATGTGTCGGGGCTGCCTGTGTTGCCCTTGTAAAGAAGCAGCGCTTCTCAGGCATTCATTAGCCAAGGGAACTGGGGGTGTGGAAGAAGCATGTCCTCTTTATACCAGCCCTTTTTAGCTGCTGTGATTTCAGAGCACAGCTCAGCTGCTCCCAGGAGTCACAAGCTCCTTTTGCTCTTGCTTTCTGCGCTGCATTTTTCAACACAACTCCCTCCCTGACCCAGCCACCCCCTTCATTCCCTGCTTGGCTCACCAGGCTATGTTCTTCAGGAGTGGGTGTGCAGGGCACTCTCCTCTAATGAGGCGTATGTGAAACCAGCTCATAGATGGAAGGGGTGTGTTGATGTGTGTTTTTTGAGAATTGTTTACTCAGACTTTAAGCTCTTCAAAAGATCTCCTATGACAGTTTTGCTGAGCCCTGCAGTTCTGGATTTCCCTCCCAAACTCTTGCTAAACATTGTTCCTAAGTGTTTTGTGCTTACAACAAACGTGGCATGTTTATTCCTAGTGTGAGCAGAGTTGGTGAGAATGGAGGAGCACAGCTCTCCATGCCATTCCCCAGTCTGGTCACCATGTGAGACAGGCACATGGCTGTTTATGGTTGACCTAGTGTTAGGATCAAACTTGTAGTCTGTTGCTCTTGGATTCATTACTGCCCAATGTGATATATGCCCTTTAATATACCCTTTGCTATTCCCCCCTCCCCGTTACCATCCTCCACTGCACTGTCCGGTCTAAAGCAAACACTCTAGGGCAGGTGCCTGTTGCTTTGTCTGTACCATGCTCTGTTAATTTTCACTTCAGGTTGTGTTGCTCTTGTCCGAATTCTCTCCCCGCTGACTGACTTCTTTCTTGTGCTGAGGTGTTCTGTTATGTTGGTGTCTGTGTTATGCACGTTCTTTTGTTTCCAGTCAGTAATCTCTGTGGGAAATGCAGGCCAAGGGACACTGACCTCCTGCAGCCATCCTTGAATTTTCTGTACTGGAGCCTTCATCAGACAACACCTTGTAGTCAACAGAGAGGTGAGGCAAGATTGTATTGATTGCTAAGTTAATCTCAGCGAGGTTGTAACTTGGCCATCAGAGACTATGTTCTAACTGTCTCAGCAGGTAAGGTGGATTTTTGCCCTTCCAGACGCAGCATTACAGTTAACAAAGACCATTTTGTATTTGGGATGAGTTTTTTTTAGGTTGGGGGTTTTGTTTTGTTTTGGTTTTGCTGCCTTCTGATGATTCTGCTGAGAGACAGAACCACTATTTTTCTCGTTCATAAAATACAGCAGTGGGGCTTTCCTGCCTTGTTTGAAACGTCCTGGTATTGCCATGGTTCAAAAAATTAAACAATAATAGAGAACAGCTCTAACCAACCTTCCAGCTGTGTTAGCTGAAGGCTGGTCATTTTATTAGCTGGCCGAGCAGTCACTTGTGCTGTGGGAGATGAATACCAGCGTAGCTGGACAGCCTTACTCTGATGAGCCGTGGCAGCTGGGGCTGCCTCACTGCAGCAGGGGTGTGCTCTGCACTTCTCTTCTGCTTGTCAAGCTGGTTTAACCTGTGCCATCCCACCAGCCTCTCTGATTATTTTTCTCCCAAGCAGCAGTGGCCGTGCTGCTCTCCAACGTGTCCTTGCTAGAGCTCCTGCAGAAGGTTTTGGAGCGCACCTGGTTGCGGTCCCCTCCCTCCGAACCTGCTTATCAATCATCTGAGGATGCCTTGCTGTGCTCTGGATGGCTGTTGGTTGCGTCCCTCTTACTCTATCAGCATCGCTACAATACTGAGGTTAGAACCACTCTAGTGTTCAGATCCAGGGAATGGCTAAACCTTTAAAAAAAAAAAATCTTCCTTAGCAAAGTATTTTGCTTTGGCCTGGAATCTGCTTGCCTTGGTTGCTGTTTTGTTATTGTCCACAAGCTATTCCCTCCTGCACTTCTCCAGCAGGACTAGAAGCTAGCATGTTGCTGAAGGCTGAGACCTGAATCATTGGAGAGTTAGAGAGGGGCAGAAATCCTGGGGGGAAAAGTGCATACCCAGCCCTACTGATCCAAATCACTTTCCTCTTCAGGACAGAGCAAAATACCTTTTAAGGCCTTTCTCAAGGGAAGGCTGGGGGTGGGAGACACAGCTCCCATGTTGTAAACTGCTTTTTTGGTACTAAAAGGATCAATAGTGGAACAGTCACAATCCAAACCTATTATTGGCAAGTAAGTGTTCAATATTAGCAAGCTCATATGAATGTGGGCAGCTGTCATTGTATTTGATGCTTTGCAGTCCGACAAGAGAGCTAAGCTGGAGTTGTCAGCTGATGTTGGAATTACAACTTCGAGGGAAGCACTTTCTAATGCCAACTCAAGGGGATAACACTTCCTTTTGAAGAATCTACCCAGGCCTCTTCCCCTCTCTTGATACGGAGTTAAACAGCATGTCGTGAGTTGTGAGCTCTGCTCTTGCAGTTACGCCCAGCAGAGTATGTGCTTTGGGAGTCAGCGCACCTATTCCCAGATGTTAAAATCACATTAAGGACATGCGTGCATCTGCACAGAGAGGCAAGGGTTGATTTTCTAATGATGAGGGAAGACATTTTTCAAAAGGCCAGCCCAGACCAAGTCTGCACCTGTTGCTTCATGGGTGTGCTGCCTCTGCTTAGGTCTTACAGCATGGGACTTGTATGGACTGTCAGCTGTGCGAACGCATAGCAAGACCTGCCTGTCCCTGCTCTGTTAACTGCTGAGCACAATTTACCTTCTCAGTTTCCAAGTCAGGGCTGTGTCTGGGTGGTCAGTGATGTGCCAGTCCCAAAAGGGATTAAATTCTAGTGGCTAGTGTTGAGCTTCATCTTCTGGGAGTGACTCTCTCAGCTCATATTGATCCTTGAAGTGCAATCATTTAGTGGCTTATAAGCCTGTTGTTTGGCTTCATCAATACCTTACTGACTGGATGTGCTATGACCTGCAATCCAGAATCTTTCTTGCAGCAGAGATGGGGAAAGAAACTACAGATGCAGGTAGCAAATGGAAGTGGTTCAAGGATGCTTCAGCATTTCTGATCTTCAGCATTTCTAAGCTTCAGTCTTTCTAATCTTCTGCTGAGGGGGAAGGAGAGGGCATAAGAGGAAGACTCACTTCTTTTGCTGCTTTCTGCTGCTCAGTATAGCTGAAGCTGCACAAAGCATCCTGGAGGCCCTTGTAAGAGAGCCTTTGGCCTTTGTGCCTGTGAATGTGAGCTGATGCCAGGCTGCCTCCACAAGCCTGCAGTTTCTTGGAGGGGATCAATGGCTCTGAGAAATGGCCACATTCATCTCAGGCTGGTGTTAATAGTGAGGACTTGTCTGGCCGTAGTAAGCTTGCGTGTTAACTGTGTTACTGCTACTGGCTTCAGCAGAAGCCCGGGGATAAACATGGGTCATGGATGGTAGGCTATTAAAGGCTTTGGCTTCTCAGTTCTTAGACAAGTAACCACTGCCACCCTGTTGCAGGAGGTACTCCTAGGTCTCCTATGGAACATTTCTCTCTTCAGAAGACGGTTTGAAGGAATCAGCCCTGTGATCCTTATGCCTGCCCTCCTTTGCCAACTCTCTGCCTTACTGAAGAGCTTGAACCCTTCTGGGGCTCTGTGAGGCTTTATGCCATCGCTGCTGAGTGGCTGCTCTGTGAGGAAAACAGTGTATTGCAGGCTGCCCTCTCAACTCCACCTTTCCTGTTTCCCCTAGTTCCCAAGTACCTAACCTCCTCTGCCTCCTTCACCCATGCCATAGTTCCTAGCCCTGCTCTCTTTGCAGGCTTCCCTGCTCAAGCAGGCAGGGCCAGATTCTTATCGTCACTGCTGGCTTTTGGCTGCCAGGCTCCTCAGTCTGGCTGACTGGCTTGGGGCTAAGATGTGTTTGGTGATGGCTGTTCCTGCTACTCCACGTGCTCGGCAGTCTGCCAGCTGTGTGCCAGAGGGCCTGCAGGGAATAGTGAGCGCGAGACAGGCAAATGAGTTGCACCGTGCTTCAGAAGCTGTGCGGGGCTGGCAACTGGTGGTGAGTGAAACTTGAGGGTGCAGTGATATGACTCTCCCTCCTGGATCAGACCACTGAAACCCTGTTGCTGTTCCCTTGGTTTTTCAATGGTCGTCATGGGGTAGTGTTTGAGGACTAAAAGTATGTAAGGGAACTTTTTACCTGGTCCACACCAGCACCGTTTATGCTCTTATATCTCATTCTTCTCTAGGTTCACCAGACACTCTCTCTAGACCTAACGGAAGTCCTGAATGCCGTCATCTTCAGGAAGAAGCAGCCAATCCTGCTGTTAGGTATTTTGCGTCTGTTATAGGGATTTGACTGGAAGCAGCTGCTAGTACTATGCTACAGGCAACAATGGAGAATTGATGACTATGGGATGGGATGGTGCTGGTGGGAATCTGGAAGCTTTGGTCCATTTGGCTTTGGGAGTACGTAACTGTTGGTAAGAAAGGGCAAAAGGGAACTGTCTGGAGTTCTGCTGTGTTTGGACAAATCTTCCTTGGAAGTTGGAAGTGACATCTGGAACGGAGTGTGAACTGGGATAGTGTCTCATGGGGAGGAGATGAACAAGGAAACTCATGTTGCCATTCCTGCCTGCAGCTGTCAGCAGCTGCTGGGCAATTCCAGCGGGCCCTTAAGCCCAAATTTTCTGTCCTCACCCTCTCCCATGCTGTTGCACAGGCACTAACGCACAGGGCAGGGGAGAGGAAAACACTGACACACACTAATGAGCGGCTCCCTGTCTAGTGAGCATCATGCAGTTCCTGAGAGCTGTCCTGCGTCAGAACTTCTCCTCCTCTCTGCTGGTGATTGTTGGCCAAAACACAGCCCAAGGTGCTACACAACCACAGCCATCATCACGGCAGGATGCTGCCTTGCACCCCCTTGCCAGGCGGCAGGTCTTCTCGCTCGTTGTCAGTCTGCAGAACCTTTTGGTGCATGTCCAGTTGCAGGTATATAAAATACAACTTTTGGAATAACACCAGTGGTGTTGGGCTTCGAGCAGGTACACTAACCTGAGGAGAAACCACCTTGTTGCAGAACCTAAGGGGCTGCCTTTTTTTTCCTTCTGCCTGCATTTTCCACCCCTTACAGACATGTGATGAGGAGGGAAAATGCTCTTGCTGCAGCATGGCGCAGTGAGAAAGAAGGTAAATCAAGCTATGCAGTACTCCCTGCTGCTGAACTGGATATCTGAAATTCTGTGTACTGATGACGATCTCTGTTTTCCCATCTCTGCTCTGCAGGGATGCCACACCCATAGGGACAGAGGTGGGAAAAGTGTAACAAATCCCAGTCCCTCCCCCACACCCCTGGCAAGGTGCTTTTGGGGGGTAGTACATCAGTGTACATTTAACTTGCTCAAGTGATGTTGGGCTCCAGGGGATAGTACATCAGTTTACATTTAACTCTCTCGAGCAGTGTTGGGCTCCCATCTTTATTCTTTGGAGGCTGTTACTTCATTTCTTTTTAGTCTCAGAAGAAGTAGTTGTGCCTTTGTCTGGCTCCTTGACGTGACAGATAATTTGCAGCACGTTGCATCCCGTGAAGGAGATGAAGGGTGTTATTTTCCTGTGCTGCATGCTCTTCAGATCCTACCACTTTATGAATTTTCCTCTTGCAATAGCTGTTGACTGTTTTTTTGGGTTTTTTTCCTTCTTTTTTTCTCTCCTCTTGGTATTCCAGAAGGACTTGCTGCTCTCTCAAGCCGTGGTTGCCTGCCTGGAAACCTTAGTGGAATACCTGTATGTGAAGGACCAGGATGTTGGTAAAGTCTTCCTGCTCTTTCTTCTCCTGGGTTTCCCTCCTGCAGTGATTTTGAGCTCTTTGATCTCCATCCAGTAGCGCCCTGGAGCAGATGCTTAATGAGTTTATGCCCAATAAGAAAAATTATTTGTATGCCTAAAGTTAATCATGTGCTTTGTGGGATGAAATCACAGTGCCTGGCTCCCCTGCAGGCATGAGCCCTCACTTTGGCTCTGGACACCAAGATGCTTTCCAGAAGGAAAAAAGTCATTCCCCACCCCCCCATATGGTAAGAGTGAAAGGTTTAGGAATGGAGGGAGTATAGGAATAGTCTTTCACTTCCAGGCCAATTGCAGCAAACCTTTAGACCATAAATTTAGGGGAGGGAGGATCTGAATATGATGTGTCTTCCACACGGACAGTGTTGGTCACAGTTTGGCCCTGAGGGAGGGGAAGGGAGAACAGGGTACTAGGCAGCGTTAGGGAATGGAAGCTGGAAATTCTAGATTGCTAGGGGCGAATGCAGACCTTGGTTTCCGGAGTCCATGTCAGACCTAATGTATACAATGTTAGCAATATAATGTAACATGACAGCGTTGTACAGTCGGGGGGGAAGAACAGACCCTTCTGCTTATTGTCAGCCTCCTGCCACAACGTCCAGGTGCTGGCTCTGATGTTAAAACAGGCAGAAAGTTCTCTGAACCTGGACCTGTTCAATTCAGTCATGTAAACACTGAGAAAGAAGGGGATGGAGTGAATGAACACCAGACAAAAGGGACTTTGGTGGGGAGAGGAAGTGGTTGGATGAAAATGTAATACTGCAGATGAATGACAGCCAGTAGCTGAAGGGAGGCTATTAAAAGGCTGGGTTAAAAAAAAAAAAGGTGGCGTGTTATGGGGAGGTTCTGCTGATTTGGGATTAAGCTAATGAAATGCTGCTTCAGCAACAGCTGAACCTGTCACTTTGGCTGCCTGAATTCTTGCTGTGGTGCAGAAATTCACAACAGCAATAACAGGAGTCTCCTTATTCCAAGCAGAATGAGGGTCATAGCTATGTTTGACTGTAAGATGCGAGAACACTGCAAAGAGTGTGGCCTGGACTCTACCTCTAGGAGTTGCCTCATTTGAGGCTTTCTAAAACCCTCTCTTGGTCCAGAGATTTTTCCAGATGTGCAGAGCAGGCTCAGCGCACAGTGCTGGTACGTTCTCATTTCCACCAGCTAAAAGATACCCCCCAAACATTTTACATTATTTTTTTAATGTTGTTTTCCCATAGAAAAGATTCTTGTAGTGGCAATAGGGAGGTTACATGACTGCCAGTGGAAGAGGGACCTTTCTGAAACTCTCGTGAGTTGCCATGGTGCAACAAGTTATATCAGCTGACCTGTTGTAATTGTCCATCCCGTGCAAGAAATACATCCTAACTTACAATAAATACAAGGTAATAATACTTAACTTTAGCGTTCTGTGAGAGACTTCACGCCGTCACAGATGGTGACCTTCAGCCTCACCTCTGTTTATCGTACGTGCTCCTTATTAAGAACATTTTCTCTACTGATTGTTTGCATTGCTGCCGTCAGCCTGGCTGGTCCCCATAGTACGTGCTCTGATGCAGATCCAGGCTCGGTTTGTGAAGCTAATATGATAGTCTTTCTTCATTCCCCAAAGAGTATTCTGCAGCTAAATAAAACCCGTTGTCAGGAAACTTGTCCTCATATTGAAACCAGAGGGTATTATTTTTAAAACCCTGGGCTAAAGATACCCCCTTACTATGTTATGACATGCACCCCAGGAGAAGGTTTCTCTTCCTGTACCAGGACGAAGATGGACAAAATGTATTTTCTGCTTTAAAAAGCTATTAAGCTTTTGTCCTCATGACGAAACTCTTGCCCAAAGAGTGACAGATTAAAAAGCAAGTAAGAACAGAGCAAAATATCCCCTTAGTGTTTCACAGCATGGGGTCTAGAAGAGAAAACTTGGGGTCAGTATTGAAGACTGTCCTTATCCGGGTCCAGCCTGTCACTTGGCCAATTTTAAAGCCATCTTTGATTGGCTTCTCATTCTCTCCCAGCTCTACATGTTGCTTCACAGCCCTGGCACCGATTCCTGCTCTTCACACTACTCAATGGGGGCCAGAAGTCCTTTCTGCAGCCAGAAGTTCTCAGGCTGATGACTTTGGTGAGCAGGGGAAGGGCAGGCTGTTCTCCATTTTTTCCAGTATGTTGGTACAGTGCATGTGGGTCGGTTGTTGGAACTTACTCCCTACGCACGCACAATCTCAGATACTGCTGTGGCTTTGTCTGTCGCTATATTCGTGCCCTATAATAACGATACTTTAGAGTGAACTTCCCTTCCACACCCTGCAGAAACTGACTGCTGTTAGTGAAGACGTCTTTTTCTTCTGGTGTTTGTAGCATTTATTTATATCATCTAGGACCCCTGGGGATGGGAGGGGAAACCTACAGAGAACATGCAACTGCTGTTGCCAGTCAGGGAACATGCTGTGGCTCTCTGGAGAGCAGAGCTCTGCTTGGCATCACAGCTCGTCTCCCCATCTTTGACCTTACAGACCTGACTTTTCAGGGCAGGGAGTTACCACAGCCTGCTACCCTGCTGTACCTGGGGCCTGTGAGCAAGAGAGGGAATGTGGTCCTACCCAGCAGAAATACTGATGATAAAGCCCTCATGGCAGTGGATGAGAGGAAGGGGTTATTAATGTGAACCTTCCCCCTCCAAATACATGATGGCTCTGTGAATCTTTGTTATTCTTACTTAACTTTTTAAAGGTTACCTGGTTCATTTCAGTTCCTTCCCGACCTAAACCAAAATAAGTCTGGTTATAAATCAGAGCACCATCAACACGGATATTTACACTGGTTCTATTAGAAGTGATATAAAAATCAGGTCTGCGGTTAAAGTGCTGCAGCATCCCATTACATAGAAGAGGTCTTTCCAGGAGATGAGTCACTGTTGGAGTCTGTGACATTAAATTCACTATTTAAAATGCCTCTGTTTTTTCCTTTGTTCAAGTTTCTGAAATATCAGAGCATCAATATTATTTCTCAAAAAGAAATTAGCCAGATTCTCCAGGAGGCAGCAGAAGCCAATTTAGCAGAGCTGCCTGAGGCCACATCTCGTGCTCTTCACCTCTTCCTTTGTGAGGTAAGAGAGCGGTGACTGCCTTGGAAAATGAGAAGGGAATCCCTGGGGGATTGCTTTAGCCTTTGATGGGGAGCCATAAACTTCCTTTGAGGAGGTTATAGTAAGATGAAGAAGAATCCTGCAGCTGCTAGCTTGGCCTACTGCCTTGAGGGATGTACAGTGAAATCGGAAGGGGAGTGATGCCAGCAGTTGCTTAAACTGTGTTGTCATACTGGGCGGCCCCTTGATTCCCTCCAGATCAAAGTTTGAAGGTCTCAATGCTCTGTGTGGAGATGAGGGAGGGACATAAGGAACAAGCCCAACAGTTTCGGGTTGGTCTGGAAGTCCTTCTTTCTTCTGACTGCTCAGATTCAGAGCAGTCATTGCCAGGTGGAGCCAGTGCAGTCAGGGACCATCCAGACCTTGCTGGAGCGCCTCCTGGGACAGAGGAGCACTTGTGTGAAACATCAGGACATTGTGTATCCTTTGCTGGGCAGATGCCTTTGATAGGTGATGTGAGGGTGGTAGGTGTAATGGAGGTAGAAGGGATACTTAATCCTTCCCTTGTTCCAGCTGAAGGCAAACAGAAGTGGAAAAACTGAGTGGTTGCTACACTTGGCTAAATTTGGGATGAGAGACTTCATCATCCCCAAATTTGAGAAGACATTTGGGAAATGAGGAGACATTTGGGATGAAAAATGGGTCTCTCTGCTGGGATTGCATTCATCTATATGGCAGAGGTGGTCTGATGAAAGGGGAGCAGGCCAGGGAGCCTGTGACTTCAAAGCAGTAACGATCCCTGTATTGGTTTCCCTGGAGGATGAACAATCACTTAACTGCTGTCTGTGTGCTAAGTAGCGCCAGTATGCCTGTGAAGTTGTGGGAACCCAAAGGTGACTTGAGCGCTTTCAAAGTACAGCAAGCATTCGGAAACTGCTGAGTGGAGTTACCGAATTGCGTTCTGCTTGGCCTTAAGAGTCCTCTGCGAACTGAATCCTCCTCCTCTTAGTGGATGGGAGGCAGGGCCCGTTCCCAGATTACTTGCGGAGAAAGAGGGAGCCTGATGCAGTACTTGTTTATTTCTCAAACTGTCTGCTTTTGCCTTCCTGTTTTCATCACGCCGCATTGCCTCAGACAGGTGGCAGTGATGGAAATGGCCCCGGCAGCGATTTCCTGTTGGGGTGGGGACTTCCTCCATTGTGGGACACTGTCATCAGCCATGTGCAGGGTATGTGGTGGGTGAGGTGTTTGTGATCTGTGAGGAGTAGCTTGTCCCAGTGCTTACCCCCAAGGTGATACTACCGCTCTGTGGTGGGACACTCAGAGCACAAGCCTCCAGGTGGAGACCATCCAGCCCCATGACGTTCCTCTCCACTGCCTTTGCTTGTCTGTATGGGGTCGAGGGAAGGTGGACAGGAGGTCTTGTTACATTGCTAAAGTTGTTTCTCATTTCTGGCTTTTCCACATACGAAAAAGCCTTCAAATCTTGGTTGTTAGGAGGGGTTTTGGATGCGCTCAAAGTGCAGCAGTTGGTGGCTGCCTGAATAAGATAGTCACGAACATGGAAGACGAAATCCTCTGGTCAAACCCAAGCTTTGGTATCAGTTTTGTCACGAAAGAACTTTCTTCAGGTTCACCCACACTGGTGTTTCTCACACATGGTGGTGGGGGAGGGTTGGTTTAGTAATGAAAACCTCCTGTCAGCAATGTGTCAAATGTGGGAATTCCAGTAGCATGCTGGAGTTTCAGCCATGCCTTCCCTTCAGTTTCCACTCATGCTGTCAATGACAGATGTCTGGGAAGCGTGGCAGTGTCCCTCTCACACATTGGAGACTGAAATGAGATGTGGTGCACGCAGCAGAGGAACAAGGCAAGAATGGTATAGGAGGCCCCATCCTGCCTTTTATTCCCAGTGAGTAGTGGAGAGAAGATGGACAAAGGAAGTAATTTGTAGCTCATTTTCAGAAGAAGGTTTGTTGACAATCATTTATAAAGCCTGGTTACTGAAATGGCTCCTCGTTTCCTTTTCTGTGTGGGATGAAGCTTGGTGGATGCTCTTCAGTTACCGAAATACAGAACTGCCTCGCAAAAACTTCAGCCAGGACCCCTGGGGAAGCAGATATGCTGCTTGTCCCACTGGGAAGAGGAGACTTCTTCCAGTTCACAGATGATCCCCTAGGCTAGAGCCCCAGACCCCCGGTTGCCTTCGCCTCCAAACCCTCTAAGTGACCCCTTTCTCCTCGGGGCTTTAATTAACGAGGTTCCTTCCCTTGCAGAACCAGGGGAAACCCTCCCGCAGCGGAAGCAGCCCCGGGGTGGGGGGGCGCGGGGGCGCG
>VYZW01003383.1:0-37108 GCA_013401315.1 Balaeniceps rex | reverse complement strand
CGGGGGGGGGGTAGGGTGCGTGGGTGGGGTGGTTCTTGGGTCTAGCTGCGTGGGGTGTGTCGTATCCTCCCCCCGAGTGAGGAGTGGGAGCGCAGGGTGGCCGCACCGGCTTGGCCCTGCTGCGTGGGGTGCGCTTCCCACGCGGTACGGGCTTCTAGCGCGCGTGGGGGTGAGCGGGGAATTCCCCGTCACGAGTGGGTAAAGGCGGCGGTGCGGGGCGCCTCCCGCCCGGCAGCGCTCGCCTGGCGAGCGGCCACGCGTGTCTCCCCGCGTGGCGCGGGCAGCCGATGGCCAGCTCCGCATGGGGAGCGCTTTTGAGCGACTTTCCTGGGGCTGACCCACGCCGGGGGGCGTCGAGGCAGTAACCACAAGAAGCCGTGTGGGGGTCCGAGCCCCCGCAGCCGCCAGCCCTTCCTCCTACCCGTGGCCGCTGCCGGCACGGGAGAGGGTTGGAGAAAGTAATTACCTTGTCTCTCTTCTGCCTCAGACCCGTATGGGGCAAACGGTGCTGCCCAGGATTCCCCTCGAGTTTCCCCGTGGGTCTCTTAAAGTCGGTGCTAAATGACTGCTGGAGCTGTGCTGCCGCTAGCGCCTGTGGGAGGAGGCCGTGCCTCCTCTCCCTCTTCCACCAAAACAGGTGTAACTGCTTAAATTCCCCTTTTCTTCCCTCGTGTCATCCTAATACTTCACCGCCTCGAGGCCGGAGCTCAGGCCCACCAGAAAATCCCCATTTTCCACCGAAGCGCAGCCAAACGAAGCGCCCGCATGCGACGCCTTATTTTGTGTTTCCTAAAGAGCTCCTGAAAACCCATTAAAAATGTAATTGCTCCCTGAGCTCTGCTGTGGGCTGGAGCCGGGGACCTGGCTCAGCTCCCCTGCTCTGCTCGGCTGTAATCCCACGGAGCTCGGCTTCGGGGGGGTGATGTCTACAGCATCCCTGTTTAGCAGTTGGGATAAAATTAAACTAGTGCTTTTAAGTTTCTAATTGCGATTGATTTGCAGTGTAGCTAGGGGCAAAATTTATACCTTTTTTTTTTTCCTTCGTCATATGTAAAAGGAGAATATACCTTATGAGAATGTAAGGGCTTAGTTATCACTCGTAAAGTTGATGGTGCAAATCGAAGGTGGTGTTTGCTCCTGTTTAAACACCCTGTAATGACTTCTCAGGATCTGTACGGAAATGGAGACAAATTCTGATGAACCTGGAGCCGGCTCTGAACCGTGGTGTGCCCGGGGATGTGTGATTCAGAGCGATGAGTAACTTAGGAGAAAGCTTCACCTTCCTCCCAGCTCCTGGGGTGGATTTTCCTGGGGGCGGGGCAGGTATATGTCAACCCTGACTTTTTTTGTGCTCCAACGTGGATTCATCTCAGGGTTTGAAATTCTGCAAGGGTTTTGATTTGGTTATTAAGTCTTCTTGTTGACGGGTCTCAGTGTTCCTCTCCCGTTCAGGCTGAGGGACCCTCACTGCCTGCTGCATGGCTTTTGATTTTCCGCGGTGGAGGAGGAATGACGCCAGTCCGGCGGATGCACCGACCGCTCTGGGATGCGGGTGCTCGCCGGGGTCGCGCTCCAGGGTGGGGCACGAGGCTGGTCGGGGGGTCCCAGCGCTGAGCTGAAGGTGCCTGGCTCTGCCTCCTGCCCCGGCACAAGCTCCTCCACCGACCGCGGGCTGTCCTGCGTGGCTGCAGGCACCTCCTCGCTGGAAGAGCACTGCTGGGTAACGCCAGAGAGCGAGGTCCGAGTCGGTTGTGGGTGCGAAGCACCTCTGGGTTCGGGGTGGAGGGGTTGTTTCTGTCAAGGCTGGGATCTCCGCTGCTCTGTGTTTCTCAAAGCACGGTGTCTCCAGCAGCGTGAGGAAGAGCAGCCCCTGTGCAGGCTCCAAGCTACCACCTGGGAGAGGCAGCTAAAGCCCAGCCCTTGCCTTTCTGCCAGGTATCCGGGCGCTCTGCTCATACAAGCAGCAGAAGTCCTCGGTGGGCTTGGTTTCGTAATAACCTTGTTGACATTTTTTAGCCTTGGGCTGGGCTGGGGTCGTTTTCTGCAGTAACATCTCACTCCGCGTTAGGGACCAAGAACTCTTCAGCACCGAGGGTGCAGGTGATCTGGCGGCAATGGGTTTATCATCGATAGCTGTCCTCCAAAAGCAGCCAAGCTTTCTAACAGTTAACGTAGACACCCGCTCTGTTCTCTGTGTAGGCGAAGGTGTTTTAAAAGGAAAAGATTGGGATTTTGGATGTTGCTGTTTCTCCTGCTTTTTATTTTTCTTGTGTTTCTGCTAGGAAAACTCTTGGGCACTTTGAAAGAAGTGGGTCTGATCCCCTGGCAGTCTAGTTTTTAAGAATTAATCTTTAGACTTTTTGCATTTAGTTAAAGTTAAGTCTATGATAAAGGTGTGTTTTAACTTGTGAGAGTAGTTTTTTTAATAAGGTACTAAATCTGCTGTGTTGAACACAATGTTCTTTAAGATACCGTACTTGGAATTTGGCTCTTAGACTGGAATTTGCTCTTCCGGAGCAAATCTCGTCCGATTTATGTTTATTCTCCACTTGCCGTAGTGCTGTCTGATAAATGAAATAGCAGTGCCATCAAACGAAGAGCTTGAGAAGTACGCAGTCGGGATTATCAAGTTTATCATGTTGGGGGTTATTTGGGATGGTCTTAGCTGCAGTCAGTTGGAGGGTGAAAAGCTGCTTAATACCCATCTAGATATTATGCAGAAGTGTTAATCTTTAAACAGCCCTCCTTGCTCCGGTAACGTTTTGTGAAAGTTTACTGAGGCATTGCATTAAAAAAAAAAAAAAAAAAATCTTTCGTTCATCTAGTTAAAAGCAGAGACAAAAGTTTGGTCCGGCTGGTCCCTGAGGGCAGCTGCCGCTTCGTGCTGGGGAACCGTGCGTCCCCACTTACTGTCGGATTATAAATAGGTCAGGAGGCCGCATCTCCTCCCAAGCTCCTCCGTCCAACAGGCTCGAGTTCCTAAGAGCAGTGGTCGTGGTCAATGCTTAAATGTGTGTCAGGGTGCGGAGAGGTTGCTGTCGGAAGGGAAGAAGAGTAGTATCACAGAAATAAGAAATACGGTGAAGCATTTGTTGAGTGAGCAAGAAGCTTGGAGGACGATCCCTTTGCTCTGTCTCAGGAGTGTCAGACAAATTAATTGGATAACGTGTGGGTGGCATTTCGGAGAAGCAAATTAATAGCCCTGTTATTTCTGGGACAATTTCCACGTAAACATTTTGTGAAAAGTTTGCTGCTTTGAACCCCCTTCATAAACCACAGCAGCCACATCCTTCGGGTTTGTGGATGAGAAAGCTCCTGGTGTAAGGAGCCCTTTGTTACTTTTTTTTCCTCTAAATCAGAAATCTATTTTCTACCTTCTAAACCCAAATTTATTATTTAGTTATAAACCCTCCGTTATGTTTTGGGTCCCCTCCCTTTTTTTCCTACTTCCAGAAAAAAAAAAAACCAGGACTTTGAGAAGGCTGTGGAAGAGCCAGTGCAGCATGGGCAGATCCTGGGGTGGGGAAGGATGCCTGACTCCTCGTGCCACCACCCACACACGGATCAGGGGAAGTGTTCAGGTAGCTTAAGGTGCATAATTGGATTAAATCCCATTAGATGGAGGGAAGAGGAAGCTTCGCTTATGAACAATGATCTCTTGGTTGGGAAATTCTTTCCTCTGTGGGGGAGAGCTATAGCGTTGCGGTAGGAGCCTCTTGATGTGGGCTGATAAAATCCTGGAGAAGGTGGGATGGAGAGAAACTGCTGTGCAGTGAATGCAGGCAGGAGATAAATAGGCAAAAAAAAACCTAACAAAAAAGCTATTCTGGTTAAACACGTGCGTGGATTTCTCCTGCTACAGTTCTGTAAAGTGTTGTTTCCTTTTAGTGTTTTTTCCCCAATTTCTGGTACGCTTGACAGTAAAACAAAGTTAAGATTAGTTCTTATCCCGTTTCTTCATCTTCCAGGTACTCAGTGGGGCAGGAGGGATAGTGGGCTTGAAAGCACCCTAAAAGTTGGTTGGGAGAACGGTTGGTGCTGGAGTTGCGGAGGTGCTTGGTTTCTTCCTTCTGCAAGGATTAGACTGGAGCAGTGATGGAAAGAGACTCTATATATTTTAGATATTTTGGAGATGGCTTCAAGTTCTAGTCTGTGCTTGGATCCTGTAGTCTGGAAAGGTGTTGTAGGAGAGTCCTGCCTTTCCCCCTGAGCAGCAGCAGCAGTGTCCTGCCGCTGGCCACCTCTTGGTTTCTCTCTGGAAATGTTAGGTTGGTGTGATATGTTCTCTGGAGATTTTGAAGGACCCAGAGCTCCCTTCTGTGCACGCACACCATCATTCGAGTCCTGGCATAATGGTGGGTGTGAAAGTGTATGGGGCAATAAAATAGCGTTGAACACATTTTCTTCTGTTTTACAGAGATGCTGCAGTTCGTCAGTAACCAGGCAGGGGACTTCCCAGATCTGTTTTCGGATCACTTGTGCGGCACCTTCCAGGGCAGCAGCAGCAATGGCAGCAGCGGTGGGACCCTGGAGCCGCAGTTGCAGCGGCCGTACAGCCAGGTGCAGCTCCAGCCCTTCCCACCGTCCCCCGCTTCCCCCCAGCTCCAGACCCTGCCAGTCAAAGCGGCGCAGACAACGCCTCCGGCCCCTCCACGGTCGGCCCCTCTCCTTCAGCCCCGGCCCCCACTCCAGCCTCAGCTCCAGCAGCAGGCTGTGATGATTACACCGACGTTCAGCTCTGCTCCCCAGACCAGGATTATCCAGCAGCCAGTGATCTACCAGAACGCGGCCACGAGTTTCCAAGGTAGTGGTTGGGGCGCTGAGGCTACGGGGTGTGCCTGGTGCACTCGCGATAAATGGTGTTGGTGTTCAAATTCCGAAAACAACCTCAGCCACCACGAGCCTGACAATCCTTCTTTTGCGGTGCTGTCTGTGGGGTGTCCCTTTTCCTGCCTACGTGGCTTTGGAGTTGGGGGAGCGTGAGAAACTGCCATAAATGAGATCTGAAGTCTTCATGTGACCTGTTGTGATAGTTGTCATCTTGCTGCTCTCCTCTGTTATGGTCTTCTCTCCTGTGCCTCTTTGGAGGCCTGAGAAAAGAATGTCTGAAAAATGGTTGTCAGCAACCCTGCCCTCCTGCTGACGGGTGCAGTAGGCAGATCCATTCCTGAAGGTCTGGTCTGTCCCATGTGGCGGTCCGGAATGAAGGGACATTCTAATTACCAAAGTCTCAAGTACAGTACTTGCATTGAATAAAGACACCGGTAGGGATGTTTAATGATGACCGGATCTTCCTTTGTGAATGCCAGTCATCTTGATCCTCTTCATGAGGTGTTGATTCTTTACATGATAAATAGGATCCTAGGGTCCACCAAGATCAGCAGGAGTGGGCAAATGCTGGTTGGATGTACTGTGTAATGTCACTGAAGGAATGAGTCCTGTGCTATCAGACCAAAGGGTTTTGACTTTATTTTCTCTTAGCTGATCCTCTGTGCCTCCTGGAAAGCTGCTGTTCTAGATGCAGTGTCCTCTTGCAGGAGGCATCAAAGGAGCTGGAAGCTTCCCAAGGTGTGGGATGTGTTAGCTGAAGGCTGCGTACCGAGGAGCTCTGGGAAGAGGAGGAGTGAAGCTAGGAGCATTTATGAGTTCCAGAACAGAGACCTGTGTCTCTGGACTATTCCTGACATCTCTTCTGCTTTTCAGTTCTCCAGCCTCAAGTCCAGAGCCTGGTGACATCCTCCCAGGTTCAGCCGGTTGCCATCCAGCAGCAAGTGCAGACTGTGCAGGCCCAGCGAGTGCTAACACAGGCTGCCAACGGCACCATCCAGACATTAACGCCAGCCACGGTCCAGACGGTCGCTGCACCACAGGTCCAACAAGTTCCTGTAAGTAAAAATGAGGAGTGATACAGGGATCCAGCAGAAGAAGAAATTACTTTTGTTGGGTCTGGTCTCCTGGCTTGCCAGGGAAAAGGCGGTGAAGCTTGTGCGGCTGGCGGTCCTGGCTAGGATTGCTTTTGCACAAAGGTTTTTGTGTGTGAGAGGTATTTCTGGCCAGCCTGTGTTCCAGAAGCATTTTACTTCATGCAAGTCATGCATGAGAGTTCCTGTTGTGAGCCATGATGTGACTTCAAGTAGTGGGCAATGCTCAGAAACAGTTTTCACTAAAACACCTGCGTGACTAAACTTGGTCTAAAATATTTTTGTAACTTCGTGCTGTCAAACCGGATTGGAAGACCTTACTTGAACAAGGTTTCTTTGACTTCTTCCTCCTTCTTTGCAAGTCCACCACCTCTACCATGTCTTATAAGGGCTGGCTGATATGGGAACGTTTTCTTCCAATTCTTCTGCCACAGTTTCTTTGATCTTTTTTCTGTTACAGTGTCGTGTGATTTTTGTTTTAAAACATACATATGGGAGTGAAAAAGTCTTGTGTTTATTTGTGTTGGATAAAAACATGGCTAGGGGATTCTCTCAATATGACAAAGTTGCTCTGGTTCAATTGTCCTGTGCCATCTATAGTGTTCTTTGTATTTGAGAGTCAACGAGGTATTTGAACAAGTAAGAGCAAGCTGTGTTATGGCAAAATAACTTACTGGTGGTTTTGATCTGCTTGAAAGGATCTGTACCATGAATGTCAGTGAAATCAGAGGTGGGGAAAAAGCTACTACAGGTATCTGGAAAGTGCTGTAGCCAAAGCAGGCTGTTCTAGCCATGTTAGACTGTTGAGTACTCAACCAGTTACTGTAGAGAGCTAATTATAGGTGTAACTGGAGAGGGGAAGGGAACTTTTTCCATCAGCTCTTTTGTGTTTTTACATACTTGTTTACTTCTGGTGACTGATTTGAAAACCAGTGCCCTGGTGGTTCCTCTGCTCCCCTCCCACCAGTGCTGTTTAGAGTTTGCATCAGGGGCCGACAAAAAACATCCAAGTGATGCAGGGCGCAAGGTGAAAGAAATACTCGCCCTGCTCTTTTGCCATCCACTGAGATGTAAAGTTACAACTCTGTCATCGCTTACCTCTGGCTGCTGAGATCAGCAGAGAAATATGTGCCTGCTCTGCCCTTCACCTGCAACTTTTTTCAACCTAGGTTCTGGTCCAACCTCAGATCATAAAAACGGACTCCCTTGTCTTGACAACCCTGAAAGCAGATGGTAATCCCGTTATGGCCGCAGTACAGAACCCAGCGCTGACAGCACTCACTGCTCCCATTCAGACCACAGCTCTGCAGGTACCGTACGGATGATGTTCTTCCTTCCCTCATAACGCAAGGAAGAGGTGTGGGCTTTTGTATTCTGTAGTGGTGCAAACGGGACGGGTTTTGAGGGCTGCTCTAGACACGTCCAGAGTGAGTAATACTCTCTTTCTGCCAAGGCTAAACACACAGATTGTAGTTTTTTGGCAGCCTCCCATGGCCAGTAAGCAAAGACCAAGGGCACATTTCTGTTTACCTTTTTCTGGTATTACAAGGAGAGGAATATGACCTAAAAATTCCATGCAGTTTTTAACCTCTGGAAGAGACTTGAAACTGAAAGCTGACTCACTCAGAATACCTGTGGAACTTCCTTTTCCCCCCTCATTAGCGTCTAATAGCAGTATGTTGAATGTGAAAACTAATTAAGCTTCTTTTCAAAGGGCATTTGCAGTGAGGATTCAGTATAATCATTGGAGATGGTAGCTGTGCTTCATGGCCTCCATGTCTTATCAACTCAGAGAAACTTGTGCCCCCAAAGACGCCTCTATTACGATCTTGTACATTCTGAACAGATATCTCTGTGCAAGTGTTTACTGGGGGAGATAAACTTGCAAGTCTGGACTTAAGTTTTGACTTCTTTTGCATAGCGTGGTAGGCTTCTTATGTACTTGTTAGCAGGCAGGCTAAAATCTTCAGTTAACCTCCTCGCTTTTAGGTGATGTTTTCACACAGAGGTGAGGCTTATGTGATTGTGTCTGTCTGAGACGCAATCTGTAAAGCATTTTGAACATATTGAAATTTGGTGTAAATTACCCAAGGAAAGGTCTAGGACTTAAATTCACTTATATGTCAAGTTCCAGCTTGAAATGAAACTAAATTAATTTCTAATATCCCAATTAGAAGACTATTTCAGAGTCAAAATTGTTCCTGAGGTTGCTTATGGCTAGTTTATTCTCATTTATGTTAGTCTGTCTTTTGACAGAAATAACTCTTCCTCTCCATAACCACTTCCCTGATCCTTGGTGTACTTTAGAGAACACATGTACCCTTCTCAGTCTTGTTTTGCTGGGTTAAGCAGTCTGAACTTTCTTTACTCCAACTGTCCTAGAATCCCCTCTGTGCAACTGTTCCGGTGGGGTTCATCATCCTTTATTGCAGAGTACATACTGCTTTAGCCTGGTGTAGATGGTCTGTCCTACATCTAGATGTCCAAGTTTGAGCTTTTCACACCACTGTGTATCAGTCATTGTCTTAGTTCCTCATCTTAAGGCATTTTTATAGCATATGGATCTATTTTTTTCCATTTAATCAAATTCAAATCAACTGCATTGCTCAAGCCAAGGTTTGGTTTTCCATAGTCAACTCCTTTCTAACATTGCTGTTACCAGTTTGGAAGTAGCATTGCCTGTTGCTGATTTGATGACTTTATTTGTCCAAAGAAAAGGTGGATTTGGACACTTGGGGTGTAAGGACTGTAGGAGCAAGGAGGAACCTTGGTCTGTTTCTCTATTTAGTGGATGAACAGAGCATGGTATTGGCAGAAGAGTGTTGATGCTCTTGGAGAACAAGAGATGTTCTTACTCCACAGTGACCAGTGTGGGAAGCAGAGTGGCAGGCTTTTCCTGTGGTGGTGTGCCAATGCTCGTGCCAGCTAAGAAAGATGGGAGGAAATTGGCATATCTCTTCTTTTCTGAGCTGTACAAACTTTTCCTGATTCTTCTTTTGTTTACTCCTGTTTCTTTTACCATCATAACCCTTATCTAAATTGGCTGATTGCTCGTGACGCTTGTTACACATGGTCTTTGTAGACCCTTGTTGGGAGCAGTGGGACCATTTTGACCACAATGCCAGTGATGGTGGGACAAGAAAAGGTGCCTATCAAACAAGTTCCTGGGGGTGTCAAGCAACAAGAACCACCTAAAGAAGGAGAGAGGAGAACGACTCACAACATCATTGAAAAGCGTTACCGGTCATCCATAAATGACAAGATCATTGAGCTGAAGGACCTTGTCATGGGGACAGATGCCAAGGTAAAGATGTGGAATAAGAGCAAATCTAGTGTCATAAATACTTTGTCTTCAGGTGCTCATTGCTCTACCAAATGAAGCAGTTGGGTACATCTGTTAGTAGTATGCACACATGTATTGGGGTAAGACTGGTGAGAAACACTTGTGCGATGGAAAGCTTGATAATTGTATTTAGGAAGGGTCACCTGTAAAATGTTTATTTTACTACGCCAGTGGTAGTGGTTCTTGAAAATAAGCTGTACCTTATGCGTTTGTTCTTATGTTAGGTCTAACTTAAATAGGCCCTCTAGGGAGAGTATCCAAGTGGATGTTTTGATAACTCTGCCAAACCAGAGCTTGCTTAATTTAAGTTTCCTTTTCCGTCTGACTGCCGTAGGGACGAGGGTTTACACAGCTTTCCAGTTTGTTTCCTTTAGATAATGAGTTGTAAAAAATCCTCCTTACTCTAATACTAGAAGCTTTTTTGCACCACGTATTCAGGGTTGTCCTATTCACTTTACCTCACGCTGGCAGAGCAGGTATTCCTGATACCTCGCATGGTCTCCGTACAAATACATGCACTAGTGAAGTCACTTCCTATTGCTGGGTGGAATGGGAAGCTTACATTTTAAAAACATTGGTAATCTTCAGTGGCTTCATAGTACTTCAGGCTTGTGTTTATAAACTAAACTTGTCTGCTGCTGCTGGAAGCAAGTATTTTTGTGGAGATGGCCAAGGGACTGAGACAAGGAGAGAACCACTTATCTCAGAATTAAACAGTGAACAGTGGTTAACAGACAGCAGACAAGAGCCACTTCATTTCAAAACTATGGTACTTTCAAAGGACTCTTTCTGGCTGAAACCTAGATGTGGACTCTGTTGTAGTTTAGATATTAATCTGTTTCCATTGTACTGTTTTTATAAGATCTTTGAGAGACCCCAGTCCTTGTGTGTCTTTCAAAGTCTGATGCCTTGCCTACAGAGTGTACCCCGCTATTAGTTTCTTTGCAGCTGCTGAGTGGTCCTTTACACCCTTTTCTTTCTGTCACCACATGATACAAAGGGTTGTGGTATCCCTACAAGCAGGAGTGACCCTTTGATGCTCTTCATATAAACTGCATTGTGTACGTCTTAATTCCTTGCAGATGCACAAGTCTGGAGTTCTGAGAAAAGCCATTGATTACATTAAATATCTACAGCAGGCCAACCATAAGCTGAGGCAGGAGAACATGGTTCTGAAGCTGGCTAACCAAAAAAACAGTAAGTTGCGGAGGCTGTGCAGCAGCGGGGAGGCTGTGAGCATGAACGTCGGATGTCTCTTGCAGTTTCTTGACAGAGGCAGATGACGTGCACGTTGCATCGATAGTGGCCAGTGTTACTCCAGGTGACAGAGCCAATCTGAGTGACACTGGCAGGATGCAGGATCGAGAAACACGTACATAATGCACTCTGATTTTTGCAGAGCTGTTGAAGGGCATTGACCTAAGCAGTCTGGTTGACACCGATGTGGATCTGAAGATAGATGACTTCAATCAGAATGTGCTGCTGATGTCCCCTCCAGCCTCTGACTCGGGATCCCAGGCTGGCTTCTCTCCCTATTCCATTGATTCAGAGCCAGGAAGCCCACTCCTCGATGATGCAAAGGTATTTGTGACTTCAGCTGTCAAATTCAAGGCATCTACTTCAGGGATACGTAAGGGCCAGAATTTAAATTCTCCTAATTCTCGAGAGTGGAACCAGCGGACATCTGGCAAGCAGATCTGTAGGGGTCAGAGATCCATTGTAAGAATGAGGAAGGTGCATGGGTGTGTTTTATCTTTTCTTAAATGATTGAGACTACTTCCTGAGCTGTATTACCTGAGCCATACCTTAGCTGCTAGAAGAACTGTGCTTGGCCTTCAGCCCCTGTAGAGTCTCTGCGGACTTACAGTGCATGATCATGACCCAAAAAGCCCATGGCTTTCCAGGGATATATATGTCTAGTGACTAAAACAGGAGAACTTGGAAATGGGTGATGACATCAGTTGTGGTTAATGAGACCGTAAGTAACCACAGAAACAGAAAGTTGTTAGCTGTCTTTGGCTGACAGGTTTGTTTTGTGGATACCACAGAAGAGGTGGGTCTTCTGGGAGATCCTCAAAAGAGTAAGGGCAGAAAAGGTTAATCCTAGCTTAAACCAGGGATCCAGTTAATGATAACTGAAATGACTGGGAGCAGTAGGAAGGTGCAGGCACTCAAATACTTCAGCCTCCTCTTACTAAGCTAGGGAAGGCTTCACTGGAGTTCTTGCTGATCTTGATCTTAAAAGCAAATTTTAAAACATGTTCTGTTTCTCCTTCTTCCCTACCCTCTCCCTTGGTATAAGCATTTCTTGTTCTACAGAATGGTAAGCAGTTTTTTTTTTCTCCTCTTACTTTTCTCTCCAATCCTATTCCTTTGAAGGTTAAAGATGAGCCTGACTCTCCTCCTGTGGCCCTTGGTATGGTGGATCGCTCTCGAATACTCCTCTGTGCTCTCACATTCCTTTGCCTTTCCTTCAATCCTCTGACATCCCTCCTGGACGCCCGAGGAACCCCGGAGTCCGACAGCCTGGTGCGCCACGGCTCTGGCAGGAACGTGCTGACCATTGAGTCAGGTAACGAACTAGAATAGTTTGGACCACAGAAAATGGCCAGGCTTACATGGTCTCCCTAAATACCATCTCCGGCTGATTGGCTGCAGGTCATGAGGTGGACTGTGGGTGTGACTCAGTAGGATGGTTGTGTGTGTTCAGGGAGTTGTACGACCTTTATTTAATGGTTGGGGAGGGGTAGTAACTGCAGGGCAGGGTGTGGGAGGAGAGCCAGCCTAGAGTGCTTGGACACGGTTCCAGTTTACATCCACATCCAGCGTTCTTCTTGCACAAAACCAGGCATTGTTCAGTGTGGTGAGGCAGAGGGGGCACACGTTTGTAGCCCAGCAGCCTGGGCTCTTGGGATAGACCCTTGAAGAGCAGTTCAGGGTAAGGGGCGTCCTCCTGTCCTCACCAGTCTTTGAGGCATGTTCACTTTGTATTTGTTTTTAAGGTAACTGACTGATTTTTGTAACTTAATAATAAAGTAATAGGTGAAGAATTACTTCAGAAACACTGTTGCTATAGGGTCTTGCAACTGGCTTGTTCAATACACTTATTCTGTAATATTTGTAGTTTAAAGTACAGCAGCTTAGGGAAGGGCAGGGGATTCTGTAGGCATGCTGTCATTTCCCTGACTGGTAAATATGCTTCCTTGGTGTTGCTTTGTAAACTTAATTAAGACCAGAAAATGACACTGAAGTATTGAGTACCCATGGGTGTATCTGATAGAAAAATCATAATACAAGGTACTGTAGGAAAACTAAGTGCTGACTCAGTTTTTTATAAATCAGTCTTGTAAAGACAACTGTTTTTATTTAGTTGGGAATGTTGTGGCTTGGGGTTTGGATGAAGAGATGTTGATACAGGTGTTTCCTGATTAAAATGCAGTCTTTGCAAAAGTTGATACCACATGTAGCAAGACATCCTTCTGGGTCTGTGCTCGTCCTGTTGCTAGGCTTTCGGTGTCCAAATTAACTTCTAACTTTTCTTTTGGGATATCCGTTGCAGATGCGGGTGGTTGGTTCGGCTGGATGATGCCCACGCTGATCCTGTGGCTCGTGAATGGTGTGATTGTACTTAGCGTGTTCATAAAGCTCCTTGTGCATGGAGAGCCAGTGACCCGGCTGCACTCAAGGTCATCGGTCACGTTCTGGAGGCATCGCAAGCAAGCGGACCTGGATTTGGCACGGGTAAAGTTGACTTGTCATTTTGCATCAAACGCATCTTCTAGGAGGGGGTGTGGGTATAAATGTGGCCTGGTGAGGCAGTGGCTTGGTGCTTGCAAGAGCATGGTATTCCTTGAGTGGATTATCCTGTCTGATTTCGGAGAAGCTGGTGCTAGGTTGTCTTGAGTGGATTGCTGTCCTCCCTCAGCCTAAATTAGGCATGGACGTCAGCACTGGAAGAGGCTCCTAACTTCTGTCCTTGTTCCTTGCTGCTGCATCTTGTAGCAATCTTTGGCAGCAAGATCTCGGGTTCTGTCCAGAATCTGGCCTCTGCTGTGTCTGTTTGTCTGCTGTCCTCCAGCCTCTTGGAAGCTTCTCCATTGTTGAGGTAACGTTTGGCTGTTGATATGAGGACCCTGAAACCTCCATGTTTGAGAAGGCAGGACACTCCTTTCACCTAGTGCCAATGTGTCTCGCAGGCAGTGCAGGATCAGAGCCATGTGTGGAAAGATAAGTGTAGGGCCAGATTTGAAGCTGGTGTAAATTGCCTTCATGTTTACTTGGGACTATGTTGACTTCCCTCAGGTAAAGGTCTTGTCCTAGCTTGCACATCAGTTTGTCTTGCTCCTAGTGCCAAGGAGGTCCCAAAGCGTCTCTGTGATGGTGCTTTTTGTTGTTGAACCTTTTGTCGTGTTATTTGCAGGGGGATTTTGCTGCAGCTGCATCAAACCTGCAAACTTGCCTGTCAGTACTCGGCCGAGCGCTGCCGGCTTCCCGCCTGGACTTGGCCTGCAGCCTGTCCTGGAATGTCATCCGCTATAGCCTGCAGAAGCTGGCGCTGGTGCGGTGGCTGCTGAAGAGGACTTCTCATCAGTGGCGGGCAAGGGAGGCCACTGCAGGCTTCGAGGACGAGGCCAAGACCAGCGCTCGGGATGCGGCTCTAGCGTATCACAAGCTCCATCAGCTCCACATAACAGGTAGGAGCAGAGGTAGCAGATCAGCTGTCCTCGTTTTGCCAAACAAGAAGGCTCAGAGCTGATCCTGGGGGATACAGGGAGAGCACTATGGCCTCCCTCCTCCGGGAGGGCTGCTGTTGAAATTAGCCTGACAAATTTAAGGAGCCACTTACTAAAACACGACAAGTTCGTGCAATAAAAGAGCTCTGTAAGAACGGCTGAAGCAACAGCTGTGTCATGAGTTACATGTTCCTGAGTCTGCAGAGGTGGCTGAGAGTCTTTCCCAAGCAGCGGATGATTGAGTCCAGTCACTTTGTGCTGCTGTTAAGGGCTTGTTTCATCCCTATCGCTTGGGAATGTGATGTGGAAGCAAGGGCTGGGGTTAATTGTTGGAAGAATTTAAATTTCCGAAGCTGTGCAGAGCAGATTGCCAGCTGGTGTTGATACGCTTTGAAAACCTGGGTGTGTGGACATGCACTAAGGAAGTGCTTGAGTGTTCCTTGTGAATGGCGTTTTTTGCCGTTTCCTTCCTTGGCAAACCAATTTTCGATGTTAATAGGCTCTGAGCACATCAGAAACCCAAGCTAAACTTCCTTTTGCCTGATCACACTGTGTGAATTACAGCCATGCCACCAGGGATAAGTACTTGTCCTTAGTATTATATGTGTAGGTACAGGTATGGACTGCGAAGGAGTTCAGTTTTAAGATAGTGATGAATATAGCGAGACAAAATTTGCTAATGATTTTATCCTAACTGGTTCAGCTATACAGGGCTTTCTTGCAGATGTGGATGCCAACCTTGGTATCTGTGGAGGGAAGACTCAGTTACGATTGTTCTGTTGCCTGAATACAAAGTAGGCATATGATGTTGTAAACTTCTCATGTCAACAGGTTCTTGTTGTCTCTTTAGGATAGTAGCTCTGCAAATCATGGTAGTATTTAGTAGCTGGTACTACTGCATTAAAAGTTAACACTTTTCCTTTCCCTGCTGGTGCAGGTAAACTTCCCTCCAGCTCAGCTTACTCAGGCTTGCACATGGCCCTGTGTGCTGTGAATCTGGCTGAGTGCGCAGAAGAGAAGATCCCACCCAGCACAATGGCAGAAATCCACCTGACCGCTGCGGTTGGCTTGAAAACCCGCTGTGGGGGCAAGCTTGGCTTCCTAGCGGTGAGTTGTCATCTCCTCTCCCATCATACCTCCAAGCAGAGCTTTAGGAAGGCCTGCAAGCTGGCATTGCTGTAGCTCAGGGCATCTGCTAGCACTACAATTACAATATGGCCTGCAATTATGATACAAGCTGTAATTATGTTATGACCTTTGTCCTCGGTGGTGTGTCTCCCTGGGTACTGTTCTCAATCTTAGCCTCTCCTTTCCCCAGAGCTACTTTCTAAGCCAAGCTCAAAGCCTGTGCAGCTCAGAGCGGAGCGCCATTCCTGACTCATTGCGTTGGTTGTGCCATCCTCTGGGACAGAAGTTTTTTGTGGAGCGAAGCTGGACGGTGAAGTCTGCTGCAAAGGAGAGCCTGTACTGCACCCAAAGGAACCCTGGTGAGAGCTGCTCGTGTCCCGAGTGGGTAGCCTCCCAGCACTTCAAGCCTGGCAGTCTCTCTGCCTCTGGGATAAAAATGGGTGTCTTGTATGAGAGCATGCTCTTGTATGTCCACCCTGCTTGTGGTCTTGAGGGTGAGAGGGGCTGTGGAGCTGAGAGACATCTCCTCAGCCTGCAGGAGATGTCTCTCTTCCCTTTGTGTACTGTGCTGTGTCATCCCGCTTGTGTCTTTATATGCTGGAACACAACCTGGATGTGGCCCTGAATGTCTGGGGGGTAGCTTTGGGGTGACCAAGGTTTTTCCTCTGCAGAGCAATATCATCACCGTTTTGCTGAGTGGCTGAAGTGCCACAGGGATGTTTGGCCAAGGGCTGCAGCTTTTAATGGCTAATAAGTAAAAGTAATGGCTAATGAGTAAGAATGGTAGTTAAAAAGGCCCTGAAACTTAGTCTTTAGAAATCTTTGCATTAATTCCTCAAGAACTTCCCTTTACTGCTCTTCCTCTTGCTCCTACATTTTGATTCTTCTCTTTGGGAGGTGGCTATCGTTGTATGCAAGTGAAATGGTTTGGTTTTTTAATTCCTCTCTAGCGGATCCCATTGCACAAGTTCATCAGGCGTTTTGTGAGAACCTGCTAGAGCGAGCGGTGGATTCGCTCGTGAAGCCTCAGACTAGGGAAGAGATAGCGGGACAAGAGGAGGAGGAGGAGCCATGGTAAGTTTGTGTGCTGCGCTGGGGACTGCTGGCTGCAGCTGAAGGCTCTGAGGCAGAGTCCGTAACCATTGACTGAGTGCTCTGGGGCAAACCGAGTGGTTAGTCCTTATTAGAGACTTGAAATGACAACGTAACTCTGACCACCACAGCTTATTAAGTGAGTGAGCTCTACCTCTTCATATTAAAACCTCTGAAGTCAAAGGTGAAGCCGGGTGTCGTAAGGGTTTTTGGTGTCAGCTGGCACAGCGCTGGTTGATTCCTGAACTGGGTCATGGCGCTTTCTCTGCTGACAAAGTTTAGTGTTCAGGAACACTAAAATTAGTGTGCACCTACCACTTCTATAGCAGAACATACATCCAGGCCTCTAAGAGCATGAAGGTCTGGCATGAAGGCCAGAGACTGACCCCACCAGTTCTCTACGTTATGCATGAGGGTGTTCTCCTAACTGAACAAAGTGCCACACTTACCAGCAGTGAAAAATCAAACTGATGCGTGGCAAGAGTGGGAGAGAAGATGCTGGCTGAAATTGTCCTTGGCCTCTGCAAGCTCTGTGACCAAATGAGAGGGGCTGATAGGTGGGAATCAGAGCAGCTCTTTCCTGGACTTGGCGGCAAGTGGAGCCCCAGCCTTTTCCAGCAATTCTGCACTGTTTATAGCTGATCTCCAGTTTTGCTGGTGCCAGGGAAACGCTACGTAAATATGTGGGAAGCTCTGTAAGGATCCTGTCCACAAAAAGTATGGGTAAAAGCCTCAAATGGGAAGATAACCTGGTTTCCCTACCTGTGTAGGGAAAATATTGCACGTTTACCTTTTTCTTTTTTTTTTTTTTTTTTCAATCTCATATCTGTTTTCTAGCATCATTGCAGAGAATGAGCAGCAGTTCGGTCTAATTGCTTGCACAATAGAAATGTTTGTGATCAGATGCTGCTGTTGAGAGAAGGTAGCAGGATTTTTATAAGTGAGGCAGATTGTCAGTAAGCTTGTGGGAGTCCTGTCTCATGGGAGGGACTAGCTTTAGTAATACAGCAAGCTTCCCCCCTGCCCCCAGGGGTAGGAGCTCGAGATCTTCCTCTGTAGCATGTCCCAGGAAATTAGATCATTGCTACATGTGCTACTTTGACCAATGCTATGAACGCGTTGTCACTTGCATTCATGTATATTTGCATATATGCGAATAGTCGCTCGCAGAAGTGTATTTCAGCCTCTTTTGGAGGCAGTGATTGAAAAGGAGCCTGTAATCAACTTGTAACATGTGTCATGTCCAGCATCTCTGTAGTTGAGGTGAGACTTCCAGGGTTGACTCTAGTTCTGTGCTGGTCTCCTTGCATGGGGAGATGTGAGGCTACTTCTCCCTGAGCATCTGTCTGTGCGCTTCCACTCTCAGGGTAGTCTCTTCAGTCTGGTAGTGTTGTGTTACTTGTAGAGCTTGAACTTTCTGCTGGCTTAACAGGTCGACATTGTTTAAAAATGCCCTGTGACTGATGAGAAACGTCTTCAGGCTTTGGTATCTCCTGTTTGACAGCATAGCAAAGGTCTGCCTTGCTTCTTGTTTCAGCGAGTTCTCCAGTGCCATGGAGTACCTGAAATTGCTCAACTCTTTTTTGGACTCAATGGGAAGTGGAGCCCCACCCTTTGCCAGCAATTCTGTACTCAAGTCCGCCTTGGGTAAGTCCAGCAGAACCGAAGCTCTCCCAGCTGCAGGAACTACTGCTGATACATGTTCCCTCTCTCCTCACCACCTCTCAAACTTCAGGCAAGGAGAAATGCAGTCCTTGGAGTGAGACTCGATTGCTGAGCAGCAGCATACCACAGTGTGGTGCAGCGGCTCAGACTGGAAGAGGGTGGTTGGGAAAGCTCGTAAATTCAGCTGTGTGTCATAATGCTGGGTGCCCAGGTGGGACTGCAGTTAATTTGTATTGCTGGGCACGTTCCAAGCTGAACCCTGTGCCCTCACCTGAGAGCTTGCTCCTGGCAATGCAAAGCGAGGAAGGGTGTAGCGTACAAAACAACATAGCAGTGTTGCAGTTGAGGTACAGGAAGGTTTTTTCCCCGCTTAATTACCTATTGGACTAAATACAGGTTGACCTCACTTTCACAGCAGCTGTCATGTATATACCTCAATCTCCAGAGACCTGCAACCCCTGCTGTAGACAAGCTCTGGGCATCTATTGGGAGGTGCTTGCTTTGGTCCCTTGGTGTATATTTAGTGGCACAACGAGAGCTGTGGACTCCCTCTGAGCCATGTGCTCATCTGGGCTTGGCTGGTAGCAGGCTGCTGGAGTATTCGTCTTGCTTGATGTTGGCACAGACAGCACCTGGCAGCTCACTGGGGTGCTGCTGGAGCTTTAGACACAGACTAACTGTGCTGTACCTAAAATGTGTAGAGCAAACATAGAAGGAAAACTAGATACTTCTTTTTCAAGGGATTGTTTTTTTTGTATTTGGGTCAATATTGTCATGAAATTTAAAAGCAGCTCAGAGTAGCAGAGCCTGCCTATGTCCTTTGGCCCTGGATAGGCTTTGGGAAGTTTCTGAGGGGATGTTAAATAATGGAGGAAGTGCTACAGCATACCTCATGTATTATTTACTAGCTTGATGGTGATTAATGCCAAGGCATGGTATATACAAGTAGAGTTGTTACTTTGGGGTGGCGAGTGTTGATCCTTGTCAGGAACAAAATCAACAGATTTCTAGACAAGTAGACGGGGTAAGTTCTTGTTGACAAGATACAAACTTGGCACCCAAAACTGTGTGGTCAAATGTAGGGTGTCTGCAAGTCCTTTTGTGTTCCTGCAGCACCTTTCAGCATTTACCCAGATGGGTGCATTCCCATGGGATCAGTTTGGCCTTGTTAGCGTCGATCTTGGCCAAAGGCACTGGCAAGGGCATGTGACACCTGCCCACTTCTCTGAGCAGGAAGGAACCGGGTGTCCTTTCCTGGATTGCAGCTTGTGGTTCTGTTTTACAGGCCCCGATGTGGTGTGCAGGTGGTGGTCAGCAGTGGTGGCTATGGCAATCGGTTGGCTCAGAGGGGACGACGCAGCTGTGAGGTCACATTTCGCAGAAGTGGAGCGCATGCCGAAATCCCTGGAGATGTCAGAGTGAGTAGGCCTTGTATGACTTTCAAACCCCTGCTCCTTCTAAACAGGAGCAGTTCTTCCCCCAGCCCCTGTCCTGTGGGCTACCCCTGCCTGTGCTCTGGAGTTGCATGCTTCTTGTGCACTGGGATGCAATAATGCACTGTGCTCAGAAATCGATGTGTAGATCAAGGCTTGAAGGTTGATGTTAGAACTGTGGACTGGAAGTGTCAGAATTGCTTCTTTAGATGAGTCTTTTGGCTTTGGTTTAATTGTACAGTCTCCCACCTTCCAAAATCAAACAACAAAACTCCTGCACTGATGGAAAGGCTAGTGTCACCCTCTTGGTTCTTCTGCACCAAAGTTTCTTAGTCAGTTTCCTTCCATTTCTCTGAGCACTCTGTGTCAGTGAGGAGCAATTTCTGTCTTTATTCTCTCTAAGAAATGATGTCTCTGCCCTTGGAGATGGGAGGGTGAAAGCTGATGTTGGTTGCTGCTTGAGCTCAGCTCCTGTGGCTGCCCTGTGGCAGCATGACATGGTACTGCTTGAAAGCAGTGCTCCCTTTCTCTTTCAGGAATGCCTTGGTGAAAGCCACCTTCTATGTGTGTAAAGCCATGCAGGCCTCGCTCTCTGGGAAGGCAGATGGACAGCAGAGCTCCCTGGGTCACTGCGAGAGGGCCAGCAGTCAGTTATGGAACAGCCTCAACATGAGCAGCAGCGTCTCCAGCACTGTCCTCAACAACGTAAGAGCTATAAGCCCCGGGATAACACGTGGTCTGTTTTTAGTTGGGAGGTTGGTCTTGCTGCAGGTGTGTTGCTTCCCCATTGTGTGTATCTGCATTCTCCATCCATCCTGTGTCTGATAGGAGTAGAAGGGAAACTTCCTCCCTTTCCTTCCAAAGGACATTGACATCTTTCTGCCCCTGCTGTATGGAGGAGCAGACCTGCAAGTACAACACCATTTCCCTGGGCAAGGTCTCAAATAGCTGAGCTCCCACTCCTCTCCTGCCAGTACCTGTCACCCCTTTCTGGTGCTTTGACCACTTTGAACTTGGTCCATGGAAAGCATCCGTATCCGTCCTCCAAATTGAAGTTGTTGACACCTGTAAAGCAGGATCTCATTAAGTCAAGTCTGCTCTGTTTTAGGCACCACTCACGAGTGTTTGAACCCTCTACTGCAAAAGTGGGACTGTGCCGTGCTATTCCTGAGTTTGTGTGGGGCTTGTTTCTCTTCTTTCCAGGATTACCTAAAGCTGGAGCTTCCCTGCATGGCATATGGGACATATGGTCCCTTCTGTCGCTCCTGGGTGGCAGCTGTAGTGCATTGTAGTTGCATTGCATGTTGTGGCAGTAACTGTGCAATGTTTCTGCAGTGCAGTACAGAGGCACTCTCTGCTTCGGCAGCGCGGGTAGAGTTGCCTACAAGCAACTAGGACAGCGAGCGATGCTAGGGGGCAGCAGCAGATGGGGAAAAGGGATTTGGGCAGCCACTGTGGGCTGTCAAGACTGCCTTTTTTTTCTCTATAGGTAGCAAGGCTGTCTTTGCTGTTTCCCCCTAGGTAGTATTGCTGTTTGGGCAGGAAAGCCTTTGCAGAAGGCTGGGGCATTGCTGGTGCAATATGCCCTTGGCACGTCTTGTCTGGAGTGGGGTCGGGGTCAGCCTTGCAGAGGTGTTGGCTTCCCCGGAGGGGACAGCCGCTCCTTGGGCACAGCCTGGCGCTTGTTCCTTAGGCTGGACTTCTCGGTGCCGGGCCCCAGAGATGCCACCTGGGCAAAAAGCAAAGACCTGCTCCCTTTGGCGCATTGTGGTGGGGTGACTTGGCTGGGAGGGCTGGGGAGCACCCCCGGGTGGGCAGGAGGTGCTGTGGCCACCCTCCCGTGGGCCGTGTCAGCAGCTGTGTAGCAAATGGCCTGTTACTCGCCTGATGGGTTGTGTTAATAAGCGTGTGTGCCCGGGACCCCTGGCTCTTGCAGATGATCCAGCTGCTGGCCTGTGACTTGCTGCTCTCTCTCCGCACCAGCCTGTGGCAGAAGCAGGCGAATGCCAGCCAGGCCCTGGGTGAGACCTACCATGCCTCGGCCCCCGAGCTGACGGGCTTCCAGCGTGACCTCGGCAGCCTGCGCAAGCTGGCCCATGGCTTCAGGCCTGCCTACCGCAAGGTGATGGCTTGCCTCCCTGTCCTGCTCCGCCTCCAGCTCAGCTATAGCCCTTCCTGGGGAGGGGGGGCAACGGGGAAGCTGTGGCCCTTGGAAATGTAGGGTGTATGTGGGCTTGAGTGGTTTGGACACTTGGGGTGGGATGGTCTGTCACCAGCAGCCTCCATACTTTGGTGGGTGATGAGGGAGGTTCCCATGGGAGTCCGGTGTGTATGGGGAGGTGTCTGCCTTAGTTTCTACCTAGAAAACCATCAGCATGTCTGTATTGCCAAGCAAATACCATGGCATCCTGTCCCTTAGCGTGGCTTCAGACCGGGTCAGGCCCTCCAAGGAGTGTGGAAGGAGGCTTCCCCGGCCATGTTGGCTCTGTGGGTAGCTGCGGGGTCAGATGCCTTCTGCACCTGTAGAGCACCAGGTGCTTCTCTGCATGTTTTTCCTCCCTTCTGTTTAGTCTATCTAGTTTTAAGCCTCTGTAGGGGAAGTGTAGTCTAATACTTGGAGAAGAGAGTTGTCCTGGTATTGTCCAAACTCTGCTTTTCAAAGTTGGATGCTGTTATCAGAGTGCTGCACTAGCAGCCTGGGGTGAGACGCCCACCTAGGCCACAGTGCCAGGGTTTGTTCTCCCATTTTCCTCCCTGTTCCCTGCTCTCGTTCCTCCCCCTTTCCAGGACATTCATGGTTATGTGTCAAAAGCTTCCCCCCCCATTTGCCCTGACCTGCAAATTCCCCAGAGACAGGTGGGAAGACGAGGGAGGAGCGTGGAAGTGGGTCTCTGTCGTTGTCAAGGTGTCAGTGCGCCGCTCTCGAAATGCGGTGGCTGAGAGATGACGCGAGTTCAGCCGCAGCATCACCCCCCTGCCAGCCCGCCTCTCACCCCCGGTCCTGCCTTCCCTTCCAGGTCTTCCTCCATGAGGCCACCGTGCGCCTGATGGCGGGTGCCAGCCCTACCCGCACCCACCAGCTGCTGGAGCACAGCTTGAGGCGACGCACGCCCCAGAGCAGCAAGCAAGGTTTGGCCTCGGGGCCCGGGCAGCGACCCACTGCCTGTGGGGCTGGGAGGGGGCAGTGCTTGGGCAAGGTGTGGGGCGCAGCTGCAGCCTGCAGCGTCTTCCCCATGTCTGAGGCTCAAGATAACGAGCTCCTGTCAGCCTATGGCTAACAGCGATGCTTCTGCCATGCTCTCTACAAGCTGGCTAACGTGAGCTGCCAGCCCTGGGCTGGAGGCGTTGGCGAGCGGGCTGGAAAACATTTGCCTTCGTGCAGCCACGCGTGCACAAAACAGCAGGCTGGAGTTCGGGGTGGTCAATGCAAAGGTGGAAGCCAGGAATCCTCAAAGGGAGAGCCAGGAGATGTGCTGCTGGTCATAAAATCCCTTGGCGGTTTAAGAAATTGGGCAGATGTGTGTGTGTGCTGGTGCTGGGATGAGCCCTAGGAAGTGAGGTGAAAGGGACCGTCTTGGTAGAAGACAGGATTGCCGGCCCCTGCCTGGCTCCAGCCCAGACTGTTCTCCCCTGCCTAAAGCAGCTGCTTGGGCATCCGCAGGGTGCCCCTCACTCCTGGCACAGCCGGGGATGCCAGTCAGGGATGCCTGTGCTAACTGGTGCCAGTCGAGGGCCTGCATGGCGCGGTTTCATCATGCAGGTGGTGGCTTCATCGTGAGCTTTCTCTCTCCCCTTTGCGCATAGGTGAACTGGACACCCTGCCAGGCCAGAGGGAGCGAGCCACAGCCATCCTGTTGGCCTGCCGCCATCTGCCCCTCTCCTTCCTCTCCTCCCCGGGCCAGCGAGCGGTCCTGCTGGCTGAGGCTGCCCGCACCCTGGAGAAGGTGGGGGACAAGCGCTCCTGCAACGACTGCCAGCAGATGATCGTCAAGCTGAGCGGGGGCACAGCCATCGCCGCCTCCTAAGGCCAGCATGGGGCTACCTCATGCAAACACAGCCTGGTCGACGGTCAGCCTGGACTTCCCTTCTGGAGCTTAAAAAAAAAAAAAGTGCTAGGTTAGGGCTGTGCTGGTGGGATCGCGATGGGGTGGGAGAGGGAGGGGTTTGTTTTTATTTTAGTTGTTTTTTTTTTTAACTTTCCCCAGGTTTAGCTTTATTAGCCCCCTTGCTTGTTCTCAGGCACTGCAGCAGAAATCTGTCTAGTTGTGGTTTTTGCGACTGTGCCTGGGGCTGTTGGGAAGCAATGCCCTGACCTGGAGACACCATCCCTGCTGTGGGGAGAAGCCCACAAGCCCAAGGCATAGAGAAGTGGCACATCCCATGTCTGTCCTCAGGGGCATCTTGGTCCCTTCCCAAACACCTCTGCAGAAAGAAGCCTTTGGGGAAGGCAGAGGATCTGCTCAAGCCTTGCCCCGTGGGGTTGCTGGGGTCTGGGGCTGTTCCCAAGAGAGAGGGGAGGGGGAAGGCACCAGCTTTCCTTGAGCTGTGTGTCAGGAAAATGAAACCCCATAGACCCAACTTACAGAGGTGCTCTGGGAGTATCGTTTGGGGTCAGTACTGCCTGGCAAATTTCTCTACAGTTTTTATACAGGTTTTTTTATAGGAGTGTTTTGTGGCTTTACAAAAACATAGGGAACGATGCAGCAGATTTCCCTTCCTCTCCACTTCATGCGTCTCCTTCCTGTGATAGCTGCCTCTGGTTTTTGGCAGGGGGGCTGGGTTTATGGCAGCCCACAACTAGCAGAGCCTCCTAGAAGGCCAGGGGGGTCCCTGGTCATCTTGGTGCTGGGTGGCAGCAGAGGTGGATGTGCAGCGCCCTGCACTCTGCGTGAAGGGTGAATGCTTCTCTGGTGCCTTTTTGTTGATGCAGAAACAATTTTTAGAAACAGGTTTTTTTAATTTTACTCAACTTCCAGTCCCAGCATGTCTTCAGGTGTTTCTCCTTCCTTCCACTGCTCAACAGCTCACGAGCTTCTGCAGGGACTGGGAGGCACTGGTTCAGGGTGCGAGTCTCCCAGCTCTGTTACCATCGCTATTCAGAGCAGTTTGACTTGCAGGTGTTGAATCGCCTGTGACTTTCTAAGAGGAGGGGCATGGATTGGGGACAGGGAGGGAACGGTTTGCCCTGTTTCTCACTGCCTTTCCTGTTGCATCTTTCCAAAGAAGTGCAAAGCGGTTGCCCTCTCATGTGCAAATGTGGAAACCAGCCTTTGGCAGGCAGGCATCGCTGGTTCTCCCTGTGCGTAGCTGGGGTGTGCTCCGTGTCGGCAGCTAGAAACACTTAGATACGGGCAGCAGCCCAATCCTATCCTATCCCAGTCAGGCCCATACAGCCTGACTCCTGCAAAATCAGAACTCGGGCTGTTTTGCAAGAAGCTTCTACATGTATCCAGCTTTTGCAGAGGGGCGTGAGAGCTTGAGCTCCTTCCAAAATGAGGGGAAAAAGATGGGGGCTTGTTGTCTCACTTTGCACGGGGTCTTTTGGCATCTGGGAGGGGGATTTCGTGTGCTGCAGGAATTGAACACAAGTGATGCTAGTCCTAGAGTTGCCTGGCTTTAACAAGATGGAAACTGGGGTCAGGAGAAGCCTGTCTCACAGCAAAGCCTGTTCTCAGTGACCCTGGACTATAGCTGTGAACAAAAGTGTGGGGACCAGCAGACGCTTCCCTCCCTCCCTCCCCCACTTTATTTGGAGAATAGCTGGTGGACACCCAGCTGCAATGGCCGGCAGCCTGTGCTTCTCACCCTACTGGCAGACAGGGGGGTGCCTTGCTTCCCAGTGTCAGCAGTTGGAGGGGAGATCATCCTTTGAGGGGGAGAGGTTGATTGCTCTTGCGTGTCTTCGATCAGTGTAGGGGATGCTCTGGTGGCAGCCACTTCTGCTTTGAGCAGGTATCCTAAAGTGTGCAGAACAGCTCTTGGGTTTGGGTGGGTTTTGATTGCCCATCCCAAGTTTCCTAGCTTATCAGTGATCCTATTTTGGGGGGTGGATCACATCCTCCTACTTCTTCTCCTCTTACGTGGCTCTTGCACTGTCTTCCCGGTTGTGGGGTTTTCCTAAAATACAGAACCTCCTTACCTGTGGCAACCTCCAAGTTATTTCACGTTTCCCCAGGTCTGCGTCCAACACGTGGGAAATTTTGTGTTTTAGTAAAAGAGGAAGCGAGACACTTGGAAAACGGAGATGCTGAGGCTTCACTTTGTCACTAACGGTGGACCGAGTCCTGAGTGATGGGCTGCAGGGAGTCCTGGCTGGGCTGGGAGGCTGCTGGGCTGAAACCCTGGTAGCTAAACGGCATGATCCACAGAGGGTCCTAGCACTGCTGATACTTCTCTCCCCGGGATTTTTGCCCTGTTTTTTCTACACTGTTCATAAATTTGCTGCCCATCTGTCCCCACAACTTTTTTTATATGTGTGTGTATATACTGTAACTTTGTTTGTTTGTGGGTGGGAGGAAATTGTTTTATGGATTATGTGAAGAAAGTCTTATTTATCCACGTGGAGTTCAGAGTAGGGATGCTTTGTGAAAGGAGGTGCAGCTGGTGGGGGGGAGGTTCCCCAGGGAACATACCTGCTGTCTGAAAACCCTGTTCCAGGGCTCGTGAGCATCTGTTACCTAATAAAGGTGAACGTTACCACCACCACCTCCTGCCTGCCCTCTTTCTCTCAGCCCTCTTCATCCCACCCAGCAGCTGCTCTTAAGCATAGGTGAGCCTGAAATGTCCTTCAGAGATATCCAACCACGCAAATCCCTCAGGAAGCTGTCAGTCCTTTGTCCAGATAACCTGGAAAACGGAGCCGTAGGGCTTGCAATGGAAGATGGTCCCTTGGTAGAGCAAGCGTGGTGTCTCTGTGCTCCTTTGGAAGCAACCCAAGAGGCTGATGGCTTGAGCTGAGCCAAGCAAGGTAGAGCTGGGCCAGAAGCCTGCAATTTTAGGAGCATCTATATGGGAGGAAAGCTTTTACCTGACCTTGCTTGGAACAATGTCCTTTTGCTCCATCTCTTCCTTTCTTTGCTCCCCCTGGTAAAACTCTGTCAGAACAATTAAACTTCAGACAGGGGAGATCTGTTTGGTTTTCATGAGGCTGCTCGAAGGGTTTTGCAGTTGGCCCAGGAAGCTCTTCCCTGGGTCCTGTGGGAGTGGGCTTTGCACTCTGCTGCCTGTGGGGAAGGGGCTGGGGTTTTGGGAGTAGTGAGGGGGCTCCCCCAGCCAATCCATACCGAGGCCATACAGTTTAACGTATTATTTATTGACAAGGTGGAGGCTGGGGCAGTGGGGAAGGGGCAGCTGGGGAGGGAAGGAGGCTGCTTGGGCTCTGCCGGCAGTGCCGGGATGGTGCTTTGAGTCCGTTGCTCTTCCCCTGCCTGCTCATGGGGGCCAGGTGGGGGTGCCTGGCCCCAGCAGGACGTGTGTCCCCCTATCCCTGGGGGATGTGGTCTGTCCAGCATTGGCCCCCATCCCCTGAGCAGCGCACTGCTCTGCCAATGTGCCCCCGGCTCAGCCTCTTCACAGGGTGGGCTGAGAACGGCTGAAACTTGTTGCCTGGATGAGAGGGATGGCCTGGCCCACGGTGCCTCCTCGAGGGTGATGCGCAGCCGGCAGCCCCCATCCCCGGGAGAGGAAGGACGGTGTGTCTCCCACCATGGCCAGCTGTCGTGGTTTACATAGGACCTATGATGCTTTGCTCCGGCGGGCCGCCCGCAGGGGAGGCCGTCAGCGACACTCAGGCGAGGGGGCAGCCCCAGCCCTGATCCCCGATGGCGCTGGCTGTCAGACGGTGACCTCGGTCTTGCTGTTGGTGGCGAGGTGCCGGGGCGGCTGGCCGTACAGGGGGGTGGCGGGGCCGAAGGCCTCGGGCGGCCCCTCGGGGCGGAGGGTGGCCAGGCCAGGCCGGCGGGGGCCACGGGGGGGGCCGCCCTCCCAGCCCCCCGGGAAGGCCGGGCCCCCCGGCAGCTTGGGGCCCTTGGCCTTTGCCGTGGGCGGGGGGCAGCCCTCGGGTAGCGCCGGGGCCTCGGTGGGCGGGAAGGGCAGGGCGCCGGTGGGGGGTGCGTCCGGCCCCCCAAACCGCCTGTAGAAGTCCTCGGGGGCGCTCTCTGTGGGGACAGGGGTGCGGCGTCACCCCCTCTGCCGGCACGGGGGACAGCGGCTGGGGGAGGGATCCTGGGTGCTGGGGAGTGGGGGGATCTTGGCCATGGATTGGCTGGCGAGTGCTGTAGGGTTTGGGGAGATCCTGGGCACCGACTGGCTGGGAAGTGCAGGGTGTCCATGGGGGATCCTGGGTTCTGATTGGGTGGCAGTGCTGCAAGTCTGTGTAGGATCCTGGAAGCTGATTGGCTGGGGAGTGCAGTGGATCCATGGGGGACCCTAAGTTCTGATTGGCTGGGGAGTGCAGTGGATCCATGGGGGATCCTGGGCACTGATCGGCTGGGCAGCACAGCAGGTCGGTGGGGCAGTGGGGGAGCTGCAGAGCCTCTGCCGTGAGCAGCCACCCCAGGAGCCCTGGGGGAGTGGGGTGCTTGTCCTGCCTGTGCCCCTCTGCAAGCCCCCCGCCCCTCCTCACCCATCTGTGGGGTCCATGGGGCGCATCCCCCCCGGCCGCCATCCCGGCCCACCCAGCAGCATCACTCACCTCCAGCCTTGAGGGTGGCGTAGGCAGCGTAGGCGGGGGCCGGCAGGGCCAGGCTGCTGGCCAGTGGCAGGCGCTTGCCGTGGCCGTGGGGCCGCCCCAGCGAAGGGGCAATGACCACTGTGTTGTTCAAGGGCGGCTTGTCTGGGGGGGCAGAGGCAGGGGGGCTCAGCCACGGGCAGCGCCCTTCTGCTGCCTTTATTCACCCAATGGAACTTATTTTTCCCCACCGCACCAGCGCCTTACCTGTGCCGTTCCTGGGGGGCCCCCGGGCCAGCCCCTCGCCCAGCGGGACCTGCACGCCCCCCATGAGGCCGTCCATGTGCTCGGAGGGGCCATGGCCCGGCTGCTTCAGCAGGTCCGTCAGCGTCCTGGGGAGGGGGCAAAGGGCCGTTAGGGTGATACCCCTCTCCTCCAGCCCCACTAATGCCTCCCAGCCCTGAACCCCCCTCTTTGGAGGCAGAGCCGGGCAGCCTGAGGCTAGGAAATGGCTGCTGGGAGCAAGAAGCGCACCCAGGCTCCCAACCCAGCTTTTGCATGGGGGCTGGTGAGCCCCCCCCAACAGGGAGGTCTGGCTGGGGCTGAGCCCTCCCGGGGCCAAGAGTGTCAGCAGGTGAGGGTGGCGAGGGAGACGCATGGCTTGGAGCGGGTTGCAAGGGTACGATGAACTGAGCCGGAGGAACCCGAACTGATGGCAGCTGGAGCAACACCTTGGGGATGCTCCCATGGAGCGAGAGCCTGGTGGACGGGGGGGAAAGGAGCCAACACCTCCATTCGTCCCTTCAAAGCAGAGAAGACCCCGAGGAAGGGATTAGAGAGGCTGCTTGCACCTCTTCAGGGAGGAGGATGAACTAGTGGTGGCCTCCAGCACACGTGCTGTCCATGTGTAACACCCTCCTTGTAAGTAACAGCATTAAACATTAAACACTGTTACATAAGATGAAGTCCTATTTTGTTTAACATTCATGGATGGAGATGCTGCAGTCCCACCGCGGCGCACTGGTGGTGCCAGAGCAGGGCACACGGGTGGTGCCGGAGCAGGGCATGCCCACGCAGCGTTGCAGCCTTCGGCAGCAAGTCCCAGGGCAGGACAGGATGCTCCTGCTGGCATGGGGCTTCGTGATGAGGAGACCCACCATTCCCCCTGCAAAGACCGGCCCTGCGTGACTGCAAGGGCGCAGGGGTGTCCACTTGGGGCTTTTTTTGGCTCCCTAATCCCCGGCTCACTGTCAGCATGCCTCGTGCCTCAAAGGCTCTGGCTGGCTCATAGACGCACACCAGCAAGTAGCTGGACGATAAAACAGCAGATTAAACTCAACATGCATAAATGCAAATTGGAGAAGAAGGGGGGAATAATCCTGACTTGGTGATGTGTCAGCTCATGGCTCCGGTGCGCTCAAAAGCCCAGGAACCCGGTGCGGGGAATTGCCAGGGAAGGCAGCGAGAACAACAGGGAAAGCAATGCATTACGTTCTGGGGTGCGGATGCTCAGGGGAACCTGAGGGCTGTTCCCGGGACATTTTCCCTCCCAGTTTGGATCCAGTGAACATCACAGGGCGATGGCAAGAACAAAGCTACAAGGGAGGGTCGCTTGCCCTTTGGGTTCATTTCACATCATTCTTGGGGAGCTTTGGGTAACACCCCCCCCTGGAATCACTTAATCTCCAAATGGGCCAACAGGGCCCTCATGGAGCCGAACAAATTGAAATGAGTGAGGAACAACCCCTGGCACCACTATATACTGGGGGCTGACCAGCTGGAAGGCAGCTTAGCGGAAAAGGGCCTGGGGGTCCTGGTGGACACCAAGTTGACCATGAGCCAGCAACGTGCCCTTGGGACAAAGGCGGTGAATGGTCTCCTAGGCTGCATGGGGCAAAGCATTGCCAGCAGGTCTGAGGGAGGTGATCCTTCCCCTCTGCTCAGCACTGGTGAGGCCACACCTGGAGTGCTGGCTCCAGCTCTGGGCTCCCCAGTACAGGAGAGACATGGACATACTGGAGAGAGTCCAGCAAAGGGCCACAAAGATGAGGAAGGAACAGGAGCATCTCTCCTATGAGGAGAGGCTGAGAGAGCTGGGACTGTTCAGCCTGGAGAAGAGAAGGCTCAGGGGGATCTTATCAATGTGTGTGATTATACCTGAAGGGAGGGTGCAACGAGGACAGCGCCAGGCTGACAAGAGGTGATGGGCACAAACCGAAACACAGGAAATTCTGTTTAAACAGAAGAAACAAGCTTTTTTCCTGTGAGGGTGGTCAAATGCTGGACCAGGCTGCCTGAGGAGACTGTGGTACCTCCATCCTGCAGCTATTCAAACCCCACACCTCCCCAGGACCCCTCCTGCAGCCGACTGACCCCAGCTCTGGACCCAGCCAGGCTCCCTTGGCCACGGGTGCTGCACCCAGAGAAGCTCTGGGCACAAGCCTGGGCAGGCTGCAGGCTGTGCCCAGGCAGGGCAGGGGGGAGGCAGGTCCCTCGAGGCCGTGGGTGCGGGCTGTCAACCTGGGGAGCTGCTGCCCTGTCAGCTCCCACCTTCCCCGGGGTGCACTGCTTGCCGGCCCCCTCCCCACTGGCCGCTGCCTGGTCTCGCCTGTGCTCGCGGCCCAGTGCTCAAACAGGCTTGTTTCACCAGGAAGTTCAATGCGATTTGACCTATTTTTTTAATTTTTTTTTTTTCCTCGGGTCTGTTTATGAAGCTTGAGCAATCCTTTATCTGTGACTTCCTCTCCAGATAAACCCACCAGTGCTCTTTCTCATAAGCCTGCCCTCCGCACCGACTGCCCGAGGTGTGTGGACGACAATAATTAATAACAATGGCACAAGCAGCTCTTAATGAGCTATTTTGCTGAGGTGAGAAGCATGCAGGAGCCCTCAGCGCTGGGAACACCAGGACTCACCCCCCACCCCTTGCACCACGAGTCGTGCTGCCGGCCAGGGCTGCCGGCAGGGCCCCTGGGGGCTGCACCCCCCTCCCCATCCCTGTCCCCAAGGCAGCGCGGTGCAGGGGGAGGTGACCTGAAGGGTGACACCATACTGAGGAGCTGCTGTCTCACCGTACGTGTTTTGGGGGTTTTATGAGCCCCTGCCTGGTCCCGTGGCTGGGGGCCTTGGGGAAGGTCAGGCCACGTCTCTCTAGGTCACCTGGCAGTCTGTGGCACCAAGACGGCTCCAGGGTGTACATGGAGGTGGGGAACACAGGGCAGATGCGGCTTTAAACCTGCACTGCTCGTCTGCAGCAAAACACTAACGAGTGGCACCACTGAGGCCTCCATCCACCACTGTGGCCATGGATGCTGAGCACATGAGGCCATGTGTGAAGGTCGCTTGCTACCCAGCTTGCCTGAGCACAGACTTGCCCACGCGGGCGTGCAGCCACCTCCACGGCAAGCCTGGTTGTGCCAACGGGTGCAACCAAGGTCCCCCAAACCAGCTCGGCGCAAGCCCTGAGACCAAGCAAAGAGGCAGATCCAGCAGCAGTGACAACGGAGGCCAAAAGAGCTCCATGGCAGGAGCTGGCATGCAGCGCTTGGTGCTTCCGAGCCAGCCCTGGGGAAGCCGCTGGTGCATGAAATGGAGGTGCCCGTGTGGGAGCGGGACCCAGGGCCTGGCAGAGCTCCCCAGCCCAGGGGCTGACCTGCTTTTGGGAGGCCCAAGCCCCACACTGGGCAAGCCCAACAGGACAGCGGCTGCAAGTCCTGGGCAAGGGGACAGGGAGCACTGGGAGGAGACAGAAGCACAGCTGCCAGAGGAGAGGAGAGAGGACGGAGTGACGGGCAAAGTGACATTGCCCCGAGCTGAAGTGAACCCTTGGAGGAGATGCAGAAAGTGGCAGCTGACGGGCAAAGTGACATTGCCCCGAGCTGAAGTGAACCCTTGGAGGAGATGCAGAAGGTGGCAGCTGCCGGCCAAGCGGGGCAGTGAGGTTTGGAGCAGACGCATGGTGGTGGAGACATACGGCACACGGCGGCTGGCACCCTGGCCAGCCATGCCACCTCCGTGCCCAGTGAGAGCGTCACCTTCACCTCCGAGGTGGGACATTTCCTATGGCTCGGGGCAGGGGGTGCCCGTCCGTGCAACCGAGCAGTGCAGGCACTGCAGGACACCCGCCTGGTGGGGCTGGGACACTCAGGGATGCTCAGGAAGGCTTGCGGGTAGCAAGGCACCTTTGCAAAACTGGAGTTGCAGCGGGGGGTAACGGAACTTGGGCAAAGCATTGGGCGGTGGGAGTGAGCCCGCCTGGCTCGACATCGCGTCCAGTCTGGGGACAGGGGTCCGGGTCTCCCTTCCTGCTGGAGCTGGGTCCCCTCTCTTGTCCCCTGGACACCCAGGGCAGCATGTGACGATTCACCATGCTGCCTGCAAACACCTTTTCTAGGTCTTCACCTCCACCTGCTACTGTGGGCATCGACCACAAGCATGGCCATGGACTGAAGCGTTACCAGAGAAACACCCGGCGCAGCTGGATGCACAGTGGGGCTGGGTTTTGGGACCCCAGATAGCATGGGGGGATCCAGAGAGTGAAAAGCCAGCAACAGGGACTCAGCTACTGCACCTGCCAGGGCACCTGCTCCCGCCAGCTGTTTTGCCCCTCTCCAGCATCCCCACTGCCCCCCAGGAGGCTGCTCCTCACCCAACTGTTCCCATAGGGATGTTCACCCTAGCAATAACCTGCAATCCCCCCGCCCCAGGAGGTTTCAGGGAGAGGTCTGGGTCATGTGCAGGCTCTCCTGCAATGGGCACAGCCAGATCCCGGCAGCCCCCAAGGACCCAACGTCCCCGGAGATCCGGGGCCTGAAGAAAAACACGGGCAGGTGTTCCTGACTCAACGCGGGGTTTGGCCAGGCTGAGCGAGTGCCGGGGACGGGTGCCAAGTGTGAGCTGAGCAGAAAGGAGAGGGGTTTGCGGGAGCTGCCATAAGGCCCTGCAGGAGAGAGGAAGGCGGACGGGGAGGGGAGGACACACCAGGTAGCTGCAGCCGCTCCGGCGCCCGCTCCCCTGGGTGGACCAGCAGCCAAAGCCGGGAGGAGAAGCCGTGCTGGAGGTGGCCGAGGTGTGGGGGACTCAGGGCAAGCTGGATGAGGGCTGAGGTGTCTCCATCTGGGAGGAGTTAGTGGGGTTTCTGCACCTGGTCGCTCTTCCTGGGCTCGGACCAGGACAAGGACCATGACAAACTGCGTCTGGAGGTGCAGAAGTGGTCAACCTCCCCCCCGCCAAGTGGGAAGCCTCCAAGCAGCAGCGGGAGCCGTCCCGGGGCAGCAGGCAGTGCTCCCCAGGAGCGGAAAAACCCCGGTGGGAGGGAGGGATGGGAATGGAAACCAAGCCGGCTGTGCAACAGGGAGCTGGCCCGCGGCCACAATGCGGTGCCCGAGGAGCAAATGAGAAGCTCCTACCTGAGGCGCCGGGAGGGAGGAGAGGTGGCACTGCCCATGCCTTGGGCCGTGTGGGTACGGGGGTGAGGCAGCTAGAAATAGCCCCGCGCTCTCAGAGGCGCCGAGATGAAATGTATTGCCCAGGCTGACCGGGTGCACAGTGGCATGGAGGCAACAGCATCCCTTTTCGGATGCCTGTGCCATGTACCCAGCCCCTGGCACTGTCTTCATCAGCCCAGCACCCGGGAGGCCGTGCCAGCCTGGTGCCTTGCCTGGTGCCCGGGGCTCTGTAGCCGGTGCACCGCTCCCACCCTGCCGTGGCTTGCCGGTCACTGTCCCCATGGAACCGGAGCCCCTCGTGGCTTACACAGAAGGACACGGGGCATGGGAGATGGTGAGACCTCTCCTGACTTCTGCAGTGATGGAGGTGCCCTTCTGATTTTGTCCCAAAAAGGCGGGCGAGGAAAACTCGCCTTCTCCCGGTCCATATGCCAGTGCCCGAAAGATCTGTGGCTTTGGGGAGAAAAGGCACCCATCTCCCCGAACTCATCAGGAAAGATCAGACTTGCTCGAGTGATAAGGACGGGGGACATGGGGAAACACATGGCTCTGGCGGCACAGAACTGAGGCTACCCACAGAAACCCCCCCTGGTGAGTGGCAGCAGTCCCACCGGTGGCTGGTGATGGGAGAAGGCAAGACCTGCTGGCAGGGGATGAGGACCCGGGTCCGGGTGTCCCAGGGGCCGACCCCTCCCCAAGTGCAGTATCTCCTTCCCAGGAGGTGGGGGGGAGACCAAAAAAAGACGCGGTGGCGGGCGAGTGGAAGGGGAGTCGGGAGGCAGGGAGGCTGGCGGAGGCTGTATTGATCCTGTCAAGGTGCCAATGCTTCCTCAGGCGACGCGGGGGGGAGGCGCAGGCTCGCAGTGGCACCCAGCCAGGCTCCCCGCCAAGGGGGGGCCGCAGCATGGATCCCCCCAAAACTGCCTTGCATGGCTCAGGAGGGCCCTGCAACCCTCATCCATGCCCGGACACGACCCTCCTCCAAGCAGGGGGGTCAGCCTCTGCTCCCCTGGGTGGGTGCAAGGAGTGGAGTGGGTCTGGGGCTGGGGTGCAGCATGTCCAGAGTTGGGGTGCAGCACTGAGTGGCTGCCCAAGACCCAGGTGGGCAGGGGGGAGGCGGGCACCCCAGGGGAAGGAGAGAGGGTGTCTGTGCTGAGGGGGTGCAATCAGGGCGGCTCCCTGATTGTCCTGGTGAAATAATTTCCTCCAGCCCTGCTTTTTTTTTTTTTTTAAAAGCTAAAATCCCTGAACAAAATGGCATAAAAATGGGTTTATCGCCAGGCTCGATGTCCTCACTGGGAAGACACGAAGTAGAGCGGCTCAGCCCCCAGTCCCTCTCTCTCTGCGCCAGCAGCCCTTGCTGCGTACCCTCTCCATCCCTCTCCCTTCGATTCAGGGCACCCATGGCACGACCACAGCACGACCACCTTGGTGAACCTGCCCCGGCTCTGCTCCTGTGTGTGTGCGTGTGTACACATGCGTGTGCACACATGTGCATTGCGTGTGCGGCGGGGGGGAGGCTGAGGAGGGACAGCTCTGAGTCAGAGCCGCAGGGGCAGAGCTGCGCCGGGGAGGCTGGAGCTGCCGGCAGCCGCTCCAAAGTGTGAAACTCATTGAATGTGATCGGTTAAAAAAAAAAAAAATTAAAAAAAAGGAGGGAGAAGAAAAACCTTCCTAAGCGCAGGAGCTGTACAGCATGACACCGAGGGGAAAGCAAGGCAGCAGAGCCATGGCTGGGGCTGGGGCCACCAGCCCTGACCTCCCTTGCCTGCACATCCTGCCAACACCCTGCCCCACCCTGCCCCTCCCCACCCCAGGCCAGGGGGGTTACCCGCCCCTCCTGCCTGGCCCCACATGCCCCATCGTCAGGCACATGACCCCACGGAAGCTGGCTGTGCACCCTGTGGGGCTGAGGCCAGGCTGCTTGTGACACCTCAGTGCTGGGAGCCGGGTGGAGGCTGTGCGGGAAGGGGCAGGGGCCCAAAACAGGGCGAGAAGCGTGTATCTGGAGCCAGGACTGGTGCGGGAGGGAGAGGGGAAGATGCACCCACGGCCACGGGAGCTGGGTGGGAGCACGGGGAGGTGCGGGGGGAGGTGCAGGGGGTCCCCAACACCAAAGTGTGCCTGAAACCCTGACCTTCCCCCCACCAGCCCCGCGCTCAGCCCCAGGAGCGGGCTGAAAAGCCTGCAGCGGGAGCCGCAGGGCATGGGGCCGGGGGGGGGAGGCTGCCCAACTTTCCACTGGAGGCTGAGCCCCAGGGGGTGTGCAGCCCAGTTCCCCCTGCAAGGGCGATGCCCCACGCTGGTGCACAGAGGCAGGCACCTGTGTACACACCCATGCACACACACACACACACGCGCGTGTGCACACGCGTGTGCACACACACACCGAGGAGGCGCAGCAGCCACGGCGGAGCTGTCTTTGCCGTCTCTTTTCCCCCCGCACTGCCAGCGAGGCTGAGCCCAAGGCGATTGCGGTCCCGAGTCACCCCACGCGCAGTCGGACCTGATCTCCCGGTCTCGCCTCCCCCGCACACTGGGAACCACAGCTTTGTTTTCGGGGGGTGGGGGGGAAGCCACATCCTATAGCTCACATGTCACCCACCCCACTGGCTGGTGGGGATGGCTCTCCTGAGCCAGGGACAGGCCTCCTCAAGGGACGGAGCAGGTCATTTTGAGAGGGGACGGGTGTACGATCACCCCTTCTCGTGGAGGCTGTCCTGCCTGGCAGCCCTCCCTGCCAGGGCAGGTTGGGGGGCTGCAGCCAACCCACCCCCCTGGTGTCTCAGCATGCCGGGACAGGGGTTTTGGGGACCACCTCACCCTCTTGGCAGCCCTAGGGTGAAGCCGGGCTCACCCTATGCAAGGGGCTGGGGATGTGGGCTGCCACCCATGGGGGGATCGAGCGGAGCGGGTGGGGGGACCGGACCCCTTTACCTGGAGACGGTCATCTCCGTCTGGGGACCCTGTGCCTTCTCCAGGCCCAGCTTGGTGAAGATGCCCACCAGCACCATGATGGCCACCACGCCGCAGATGATGTAGACGATCATGTTGGTCTTGTCACGCGTGGGGTCCTCGGGGGTCTCGTCCACCCGGGTGGGCGGCTGGCCCGTGTTGACCCAATTGGGGGTGTCGTAGTTGGAGCAGCCACTCTGGTCCAGCCGCCCGGGCTTGAACTGGCAGCAAAAGCGGTACCCGCAGGTCCCGCAGCAGTACTGGTAGATGCCAGCGTTGCAGTTGAACGGCGGGTCCCACTGCCCCATCACGTCGTAGTAACCGCGGCAGCGGTCCCCCCCCGCTGGTGCCGCCCCGGTGGGCGCGGGGGCCGTGGTCTCCGCCGCCGGTGCCTGGCTGCCGTTCCCGCTCTCACCGGGCCCCCCGGTGCTGGGCTCGCCGCTCCACACCCGGCCCGGCTCCAGCAGCACCAGGCAGCAGATACCCACGACGTAGCTCGGCTCCATCCGCCCGCGGCTCCGGGGGGCCATCCGGGCGAGGGGGCGAGTTAGAGCCGCTCGCCCGGGACCGGCGGCATGGCCGCCGAAGAGCCCCCGCGGCGGAGAAACGGGCTGGTGGTGGGGTGGAGGGTGATGGGGGGCAGGCAAAAAAAGGGGGGGGAAAAAAAAGTGGGGGGAAAAAAGTGCGAGGGGACGTACCCCCTTCCCCGCCTTTCCCCAGATC